>APFE030243507.1:799-31338 GCA_000404065.3 Pinus taeda
TTTAAACTAGCTGCTGATTTACAGATTGACTTGGATGAGGCACAAAAAGAAAGAATCCAACAGCTTAACCAGCTGGATGAAATGAGGCAGCAAGCAGAGGAGACCACCATCCTCATGCAAAATCAAAGGAAGTAGTGGCATGATGCACATATCAAGAAGAAGCAGTTCAAGGAAGGTGACTGGGCTCTACTTTTTGACTCTAAGTTTAGAGATCATAAAGCCAAGTTTACCACCCATTGGATGGGCCCCTACCAAATTGTTCAGGTTTATGACAATGGTTCAGTAAAGCTCACAACTATTGATGGAGAAGGTCATTCCTTTACTATCAATGGTCATCGCCTGAAACTATATACTAAGCCCATCAGCAAGCAAGATTTTCTCCACACAGTATCTCAACAAAGAGAGGTTGAGATACTGCAGCCCTCAGCTGCAGTATCCTTGCCTTAGTTTATTTTCTTTCAATTTCAAAAAAAAATTAAAAAAAATATAAAAATAAAAACAAAAGAAAAACAAACATAGAAAGAAAAAATAATAATAAATGGGTTAGATGTGAAAACCAGTTTCTGGCACACTCTAACCCCAAATTCCTACTTGAAAACCAATTTGTTGGCGGGTAAGAATTCTCTTTCTTTTGTTCACTATTTAATTTCTCAGCTGAATAATGACTTGAGGACAAGTCAAAATTTTTATGGGGGAGAGAAGCATCAGTATTCTTATCTCTCCATTGTAAATTAAAAAAAAAAAAAAAAATCTCATCTCTTCATTGTAAATTTCTCAAGTAGTTTGTTCCAACATTCCAGACTTCAATAAATAAGTTGTCTTGTCATTGTTTTATCTCAGAGGGACTTGGTTATAAATACTATGCAAGGGGACCTGTTCTGTCCAACAAGACCATGCTACCAGCACCAGCAGTAATGGGACCTGTTTAGACACACAGAAAGGGACCTGTTAAGAGATTGATATTTCAAGATTACTTCAACACAGCTTCAGCAAGTTTCTACAAAGGCAGGTTGCTGAGCACCAAGACTCCATCAAGCACACAAGCTCAACAGCACCTGTATGCACATAAAAAATTGCATGAACATCTACAGTATTTCAAAGGGACCTGTTGCATTCAAACCTACCATAGGGGACCTGTTATGAACAGCAAAGAAAGTCAAACAATAGTCAAGGGGCTAGCTCTACTTAGCATGCCAATGCAACAGCAGTCAAACAAAAGTTTAATACACTCCTTGTTCTTAACATTTAATTTCTTGGATTAATTTTTAATGTTAATTCTAATAACTATGACTGTTATGATTGATTTCAAGGGCACATTTTTCATTATCCCTTACCTCCCTAATTCTTCCCTACTTCAACCTACTTCCTACTTCTAAAATCCATTAACCCTTCATTTCAACTTTTTCTACGCATCCTAAAGCCATCTATAGCCATACCAACCTCCTAAGTCCATACCTCCATTTGGCCGAGTACCAACAGGACACGTGGTGATTTTTTTTTTTTAAAAGAGAGAAATTATATAAGGGTAGGAAACAGGAGGCCTATTCATTATTTTGCATGCGGCCGAATGATGACTTCACCATCCGACGCACCTAAGTGATTCAGGGGATTCCATCATCAGTGTGGTATATACGCTCCCAGCGCTCCCATAATAGCATTTGTGCAAGCGGCATCATTATTCCTCAGTTTTCAAAAATGAACACACTCTAAGGAGAAGGAAGTTGGTCATTTCACTCATTTTTTAGTATTGCTTACGTTGGCGCATAATCCCATGGCCTCCACAGTAAGGACCAAAGGCAGTGAGTGCCATTCGGTTTTGACTCCCACCAAATTACACAACAGTCGACCCAGCATTACACTGAACACTAAGGGAGCGACGCTATCAGGTAATAAATCAAAACTTCCTTGTTAAATTTGCAAGTTAAGAGGTCGACCCTCCGCCAAGATGACAAATAGGGTCGAGCCAAGTGTGTTCGATAGCTCCCAATACCATGAAGACTGCATTTTGATTCTTAGAGAAATACAGTGGTTTCCCCTTTTGGAGAAATTCCATGGAAGAAACGAAGAGGTTGCTAAGCAATTCGCCTTCACATTTAATGGGGAGAAAGCCCTGATAGGCAATTTCTCATTCAGGGTTTTAGAAGACACCATCGCCCAAGCGATAGGGATTAGCCCAGAAGGGGAAAAGTATTTTAAGACCAAGCAATTCAAAGAGAAATCGTGGACCCAATTCATGTCTAGGTCCCGAGTCTCAGTGGTCAACTGGAAGAAAGGCATCCCAAGAAGTTGGTTGGTGCATCCTTGGGATGAGATGGTTTACATACTTCAAAAATTTGTAACCCGTGAAGGCTGCTACAACATTGTTTATTTATACCATATCAAGTTGTTGCTACACTTGAAAAGGCAATGTGTCATTAGTTTACCATATTTCCTACTGCAGAGCCTAACCAAGATGTCAAAAACCATCCAGAATAAAAAAGGAAACGAATATAAGAGCTTATATCACTTTGGTTTAGTCAAAATTCTTATTGAGCATGAAATGCAAAGAAGAGGGAAAACGTGGAAGGAGTTTTTAGCTGCCAACCAAATCAGGGATGAGGAAGACAAAGAAGAATCGCAAGAAAACTCGGGATTTATGAAGGACATTGATGAGGAGATCCCAACATCATCCAAAGCTAACAAGATACCTCCACCTGTGAGCAGCATAAGGACTAGACAAATGAGAAAGGAAGATGCTAAGAAGGCAGAACAAGACAAAGTTTTCACCACTTACTCAAGGAGAACAAGAAGGACACCAAAAGTTCAGTTGCAAGAAGACCAACCCGAATCCAATGCACCTATACAAATGGATATTCAGAGCAGTGACCGTTCACCACCAGGGTCAGGAGCTGATGTAGATGTTGAAAGCCATTCAACCCCAGGACCAGGAGCTGATATAGAGGTCAAAAGTAATAACAAACAAGAAAGAGGGTCACCACCTCCCAATAAGAAGCAGAAGAAATTGGAGAAACAAATTGAAAAATTAAAGGAAGAGCTCATGGAGGCTAACATGCTGGAGAAAGTTATTAAGAAAGAAAATGAAATGGTCCGAGCATAGGGTAAAGAAATTCAAAAGAAAAATGAAAAGTTAAAGGAGTGAGTCAATGAGCTAGAAGCTGAGCAAACAAATATTTGCAAGTGGGCCACAAAGTGGTACAATCAAAAGAAGACCCTCAAGGAAAAATACAAAAGACTAAAGCAAGAGCTCCATGACCAGAAAGATGCCCAGGTGAAAAAGAATGTAGACACATTGCTCAAGGCAGTAGAGGTATAGGCAGGGACCAAGTTCAAAGGAATCACTTTAGGGTTAGCATGAGGACACGCTAATTCATTAAGTCGGGGAGAGATGTTGGTACCATTCCATGACCCCTTTTTCCCTCCCAAAACATGACATTTTCCTACCTCTTTTCATCATTTATCTCTCAGATCCCTTGGAAATTGATTAATTAATAGTCTCATAGTTATTAAATTGCATTTAAATTGATTTAAGCGTTTTGTGTTAATGAATTAGGAGTTTTTGGGCAAAATGACTACAGGAAGTTCCAACATCCTGTAAATGGCTTATTGTTTGACATGTGGCATGATAGCCAGGCCAGAGTGAAGGGTATGGATGAAAAGCAGAATGTCCAAGCATGGACGAGCACGTATCCTGCAGCGGAATCAACCCTCCTACATGTGCAGTCAATGACTGGTCAACTATGGCATGTTGGCGACAAAGGCAGCAACAACACACAGTCCAAATCGATTTTAGTTTGTTTCCTTTTTTTTTTTTATGTCAGCTAGGATAGAAACATTTTCAAAATCGTGTTTTGGTAAAAGCGGCAACAGCCGCTCATGAATGTACATCCATTTTCAAGGGATGTGAAACCATATGTAAATATAAGTTCTGAACCGCTTGTATGCACGGTTACGTTTTTATAATTATTGTTGCTTCACAAACAGAGTTTCGATTTTAATACAAAAAACTTACATTACAGTCACGGTTGCGTTGTTTTGATTTGGTGATCGTTGGATAACAAGCCCAGTATACCAAAAACGCGGACGGGCCCTGCGTACATGGTATAGTGTTGTTATTTTATTGCATTTACAGTCAGGGTATTTGATATTGATATGCGCAGTGATTAAATCGATTCATGTTTAAGTTTATATAATTATGAATGCACTTGTTTATATGTTTATGCATGCGCTTGAATAGATTATCATTTAGATCGTGAATCATATCCTGTAAGGGATTCGATCCAGTGTTACCTTGTAAAGCACTGTCATGAACTTTATGTTTATGATTTCATCTTGCATGACTGTTAATGAATGTTAATGAATGTTGAGTAGCCACTGAACAGAGGTTTTATGTATGATGTCTCTGTAAGGAGACCAAAATCTTTAACTACAGTGATACACAACATTTTATGAATTGAATCTTAGTTGATAGCGATACATAGGGTGATTTAGTTTGATATTGAATCAAATCATAGCATTGTAATTAGGAAAATTAGACTTAGATTAGATCCTTTATGTCTATATATTTTAGGCACAGGCCTCTAAGTCTACGCACCCTGGTCGATAACAAATATAGCCCAGTCTAGCACCCTAGATAGGACACTACAATATGTCTGCTTTCCAGTTGGTTTACGAGTTTGATATTCTCTTTCCTTCATCTCTTGCTATCCCAATCATGAAAATTCTGTAGGAAATGGACAATGAAACAAATGATATGTAGCGAAGGATAAATCAGATGATCCATTTACAACAAAATAGGGAGGAAGTTTTTCAAAACACTTCTAAACTTTAGGAAAGAATCAAAAAGATCTATGGTCGTAAGACAAAAGAAGACAATTTCAGTTTAGGTGATGTAGTTCTTCATTGGGATGCTATAAATGAAGAAAAAGGCAAACATGGCAAGTTTGAAAAATTATGGAAAGGGCCATACCGAATCTTATCTTTCAGAGGAAAAAAATTATTTTCTATTGGAGGAGATGAATGGGGAAGATTATTTAGGAGGAGAAATCAATGGTAGGCATCTCAAGCAATACCATATTTGAAAAATTTCTGCAAATTTTCACCACCATTGTATATACTAGTTTGTTGTAATTTCTAAGTTTAACCCATTAGAAATTCTTCCTGTATTATCTGATTTATTTATTCCTACTTGTTCAATTACTTAACAAGTTATTTACCATGTAAATACTGAAAATAAATACAATTAAAATATCAACTCATACAGATCATCAACTAAAATTAAACAAGCACACAAGTGACACCATTGTTTTTAGACTAATGTCCCCAAAAAATCCCAATGTTGGAAATATGGTGCAGCTATTTATAGGGTTTTATTGTTATGTAATTTTCAGAATATAACCTGGGTGCCAGAAATGGCTCACCCAACAGAGAATTTCCTCGGTAGTAGTACCTCTCAGTCGGAGATAGATATCCCGACTAAATCACCATATGAATGATCCCACAGCAACAATACGGCTTCTGTTGCTCTGTGTCACTTTGATAGGGACTTAATCAACCTATGTATCTCTCCAGCTCTCAGTCTATCCCATGAAATTCTCCCAGTGCTACCTCTAGGGCCCGCGTCAGCCTCTCTAGCCTAGCATCCACCTCTCTGGGCTCTGCATCAACTTTTGGAACCTCTGTGTCAGCCCCTAGACCCTCTACGTGGCCTCTAGCTAGCTCTACGTCCCTCTCCTGGCTCTGTGCTGATCCTCTTGGTACTAACTTTGCCTATCTGCTATGTGTTCACTGCTGCTCAATTGCAACTCAGATCACTCACCCAATTTCCTCAGCAAACCCTACCCCAGAAGATCGAGTTCTTGATCTCTCTTGTTGTGTTCTCCAATTGACCCTCAAGCCTCCTCTTATACTTTTCTCGTTGGTCCACCAACGACTAAGATTAAATATCTAATCAACAGATAAGATTATATTTGGCTTGTTCCATGACTTTTGAACCATTATAGCTCAATTTTATACTGATTCCCGTTAATATTTTATTTTTCCAATATTTAGACTTAGGAACTCCATTAAAAATATTAATTATTTTAATATCTCCCAAACCAGTTAGATTCTGCCCAAACCATTTCTAGGTCTTGGGATCTCATGTGCTTTAGCCTCTCCACCAATTTTCATGCCTAGAGCACATCCAATGGTACCCCAAATCAACACTCCCTGTTAGAAAGGATTGTGCTCTAGTAACACTCCTCATTGAGTATCACCCTGATCATCCAGCATCAGTCCCTATGCTGATGTTAAGCCTCCCCGCCCAAAATTTTCTACATTTTTGCATCATGTACTGCTACCCATGGCCCTACCACTGCTTCATCTACATTGCATCCCCTCCCATCACATTGCATCATCATGCCTATAGCATTGCCAATGCTAACTGTTGCACTACAACTTAGTTACTAAGAAGTAAGTAACTGATCCTCCCAACTCTAACATCTTTGTCAGGCTAGAAACACTCCTAATGCTGAAGCTCCCTCTGTCCCTAACAAGTGCTCCCTCTACTGACTTCTACGCTACTACAAAAACACCATGCATATCGCACTGCTGCCTCATGCTATCTTAGGACTCCTACACTGCAGCACCCTCTGTCCCTCTATCTACATCTGTCTCTATCGACATCCACCAGTCTTGCTACTTCTCTTAGGGGCTCCTATAGCATGGTATAATCCAAGAGGTTGGGTACCTCATGGATCCTGCTCCTCATCACTTGTAGTCCGTCTGATTACAGCTCAATGTCTCCCCACTTCCTCTCAAGTGGTGCATTCGCACTCATGGTACAGTCGTCATATGTCTCCACTTCTTTTTCCGCCCTTGTTGGTGTTGCCTTGGTCTTAGAAGTTTCTCCCTTACTCTTCTTCCTAGGACATTGGTTCACATAGTGACCCAGTTCCCCAGAATGGAAGAATTTGACCTTGGAGAGGTCCTTCTTCTTTCTCTTCTCACGCTTTCTCGCAGATGTGATAGTTGCATCTTCTTCTTCCCCCTTTTCCACTACTCCTCGCCTTGGCCACTAGTCTAATCTCTTCTTGATGAAGAGCCGCCCATAATTCCTCCCAATCTGGAGGGCTCGACTCACCCAGTATGCTCTAGAAAAATACCTCCCAATCCTATGAGACTATGTTCAATGCGGTTCTCACCATCAATTCCTGATTCGGTGTGGCCCCTATGGAAGTTAGTTGATGACAGATCTCCTTCAATCCATCGAGGAAGACATCTATCTGCTCTCCCTTCTACATCTGGTATTACCGCAACTGATTTTCAAGTAACATCTTCCTCTACATAGAAGTATACTGGTAAAATTTCTTCAGGGAATCCCACATCTCATTTTTCGTGTCCTTCTCGGCAATATGCTACACCACATGATCCTTGACCCCATCAAGGTTGATGCACTTCGCCCTGGCCATTGCCTCCTCATACTTCTCATTTTCATCTCGGTCAACTGGGATTGCTATCATTTTCAAGGCGAAGTCCTTGATGTGATATCAGTATATAATGGACAAGATCCTGGCCTTCTAGAACACGAAGTTGGATGCTCCATCCAACCTATCCCAATCTCTCAGTCCATTCATGACCATTATGCTACTTTTCTTACGACTCCTCTGAGTCCCTTTAATTCCCTCCTATAAGTCCTTGGTTCAACTCCCTTTGAGTCTTGATTTCCTTTCTGGAAATCCCTCCTTGGTCTTGCCCTGTTAGGTACTATTTTCACCACAATCCCCCACTAGCTTCGCTTCAGAAATTACCCACAACCTCTTGTGCCCCAACAATCTAAATGTCTAAGCCTCTAGGCTCTGTGAAATTCCAGCAATGGCAAAATCTACACCTCCTGGCCACAACGCTGATCCTTCCTGACTGAGAAATATGATCGAGCACTGTGTAGGTCAGGTCTTCTCCTCTTTGCCTCTATGTTGATCCTCCTCCTAGCTTGAACTGATGATGCAGGCCCTCTGCATCACCCCTTCCTTGTTGATTTCCACTAAGAACAACTTATGTCACTCAGGACAGTTGTTTCTACTACTACTGCTCTACTCGACTGATGCCTTAAGTTATCCTTCTGACACCATGTTGGAATTTCTAAGTTTAACCCATTAGAAATTCTTCCTGTACTATTTGATTTATTTCTTCCTACTTGTTCAATTACTTAACAAGTTATTTACCATGTAAATACTAAAAATAAATAAAAATACAGTATCAACTCATACAGATCATCAACTAAAAGTAAACAAGCACACAAGTGACACCGTTGTTTTTGGAATAATGTCCTTGGAAAAACCCAATGTGGGAAAAATGGTGCAACTATTCAGAGGCTTTTATTATTATGTAGTTTTCAGAATACAACCTAGGTGGCAAAAATGGGTCACCTAATAGAGAATGCCCTTGATAGTAGTACCTCTCAGTTGAAGACAAATATTCTTGCTAAATGACCGGATGAATGGTCCCACAACAACAATACAACTTCTGTTTCTTAGCATCATTCTGGTATGGATTGTGTCACCCTATTTGGCTCTCCAGCTCTTAGTCTGTCCCATGAAATTATCCCAGCGCTACCTCTAGGCCCTGCATCAGCCTCTCTGGTCTAGCGTTAGCCTCTTTGGGCTCTGTGTTAACTTCTAGAGCCTCTGCATCAACCCCTGGACCCTCTAAGTGGCCTCTAGCTAGCTTTGTGACCCTCTCCTCGCTCTACGCTGATCCTCCTGATACTAACTCTACCTCTCTTCTATGTATTCACTGCCCCTTAGCTACAACTCAGATCACTCACTCAATTTCCTCAGTAAACCCTGCCTTAGAAAATCGAGTTCTTGATCTCTCTTGGTGTGTTCTTCAACTAACACTCAAGCCTCCTCTTACACTTTATTCGTTGGTCCATCAACGTCCAAGATTAAATCTCTAATCAATGGCTAAGATTATATTTGGATTTATCCATGACTTTTGGACCATTCTAATTCAGTTTTATATTAATACCCATTAATATTTTATTTTTCCTAAATTTAGACTCAGGAACTCCATTAAAAATATTAATTATTTTAATATCTCCCAAACCGGTTAGATTCTTCCCAAACCATTTCTAGGTCTTCGAGATGTCATGTGCTTTAGCCTCTCCACCAATTTTCATGGCTAGAGCACATCCGATGCTACCCGAATTCAACACAATTTACTTTCTTTTATGTTCAAATGTCAAGTGGGAATCCAAGGAGTTTGAAGCTCGAGGAGAAGGCCATAAGGATTCTTTGATTAGCTATTGATTTGATTTTTTTTTAGAGTCAAGTCAGTTTAGTTTGTCAAAGTTAGTTAGTCAGTCAATTTTCAGTTTGAGTCAAGTCTATGGCATTTTGACTCCATTTCCAAATGAATAAGGCTACCTGGTCTACGTTGCTCTTGACACCTCCAAGGATCTTCCATTCCCAACTGGAGCCAATGTTAGTGCCAGTCAGTCATGTTAGTGACCAACGATCAAATTTGATTTTAGATAGTTATTTTTAGGTTTCAGGTCAAATTATTATAGTTTCAAAAAGTTTTTCAATAAAAAATTTGATCACTGGTTAGGAAGGTTAGTCTTTACTATTCCTTTCAGTCTCATGGTCAAAGGATACCATCTTGGTCAAGTCAAATTATTTTTAGCAGAGTCTGGTAATCATTTTGTTCACAATTCGCCTAATAAGCCTATGTTAGGTCACCACTAGGTAACTAGGTTTAATTTCTGAAATTTGGTCTTTTTACCATTAAATTTCATTTTATGCGGAATAGTAGAGATCAACTTTGTAACCAAGGTTTTAAAGTCATGATTTTATTTATTTATTTTATTAAATGAAATACCATCATAAGATCATGAGGTTGAAGTGTCAAGTCCAAGTTATAACTATTACGATGGGACCACTATCATTTTGCAAAGGGTCATCATTCATTCTCATTCACTCTCCATTTTCCAATTTCACTTTCCAACACTCCATCTCATCTAATCAAGGCAATTTTTTCATAGAATGAAGAGTTTTTTGCATCCATAACTCGAGTTCTCAAACTGGTGCTGTGTAAATAACTTTGTTCTGCTATGCATATACTAGGCAGATGCTCCATCATCTCTCCAAGGTTATGAGCCCCCTACAATGGTCTCCTCCATCATTTTAACATTCTGCTACTCCTAATATAGGTTGATAGTTTATCTTAAGGTTCAACCTTCTGTCATTTCTCTCAGCTATGATTGTTATGTCTTATGTCCACCTCCAAGGGTTTTTGAATCTAGTTAGAAATGTTTTCATCATTTTCATGTCAAATTGTTACTAAAACATATATCCATCTACTTTCACACCATCATCTATCCTAAACACACCATCCTAGTCATCCTCCATTAAACCCACTCTCAAAACTCATTAATTCTACCTAAACCCTAGACACACTATGGCTTTTAAACCACAGGACTATGTTTTCCTTGTTTGGAACCCTTCCACTCACCCAAATCCTAAAATTCCACTTTCCCTAGCTTCCTAAACTCCCTCACTATCCCTCCATTTTTTCCTAGAATTTTTCAATTTACCTATCCCCCTCATTTCCCTAAAATCCCTCACAACGATTGAAAATCCCTTGTTTTCCTAGAGTCAAAACCCTAGTTTCTATCCTTAGAGCTAAGTGTTGACATGGAATCTGAAATCTCTTAACAAGGTAAGAATAAGGGAGGAAATGTCATCAGACATGAACCTACCTCAATTCATGAGGTCTTATCATCTCCCTTCATTAGGAAATAATTTGAAGATGTAGGCTATCTTACATTTTGCCAGAGAATTGAGGAATTGAAATATCATGATCAATTGACTAGTTCGTTTGCCACCAAACTTAGGAAGGATAAAGTAACGATAGTAGGAGTTCAATTCACTGTTTCATGGAAACTTATCTCCACATCTATAGGGATTCCAAACAATGGAGAAATTTGGTTCAAAAGAGAATACCTTGACCTTCAAAATTACAAGGTGTACCTAAAGGCACCATACAAGGTAGCTCCAATATATATTTTTCCATTCAGACATTTGTTGGAAAGATATACCTTTCTCATGAAAATGATAATGAAGTACTTCACATGTGAGGGAAGATATTCTAGGCTGTATAAGTACCACATGAAGCTTTTGATTCATTTCATCGGTGTTCAACAAATCAATTTGTTTCATTATTTGTACAAAAGTCTGATTAAAATGATAGAAAAGGAGCAAAAGATGGGAGAGAATGACCATACTAGTTTGTTTCATCATGGCTTAGTGAAAGTGCTAGTTTGTCATTAGTTATCACACATAAATCTGTCTTGGTATCACTTTTCAATTTCAACTTTTCCTCCATCTTCTTTAGCTAGGTCAAGTGATGAAACAACACCTTCAAGCTCAGTAGTGCAATAGGAGGTTGCTTCTTCAAGAAGACAAACCAAGAGGAAAGACAGGGAAGAAGTGTCTTAGACATACTCTAGAGGTGATAGGCTTTTGTTTGCTCAAAGGATTGTTGAAAGGGCCAAGTCTACAACAGGTGAACAAAGGGCTTACTCACAACATGAGGAATTCTCCCATCCAGGTATAAATGTGTTAGATATGGAAAAAGGATATGAAGTAGAATTGAATACCCAATCATAAGGGATAAGGAGATGGAGATAAAGAGATTGGAAGGCAAGTTGATAGAGGCAAATTCTCTAATAACATGCTTGCAACAAGAGAATATGCAATTGATAGTGAACCAAATAATTCAAGATAAACAAGCAATTATTTCAAAGAAGGAAGATGTAAAGGGAAAAGCAGTGGCTGAATTAAAAGTGTCAAAAGTTAAGGGAAAGAAAATTACATCAAGGAGACCAAGAACAAGAGCATCCAAGAGATCCTTTGAGCTACAGAGGGAGGTTTCTCCACCAAAAGAACAGATTATGGTAGATGACCTAATCACTAGAGAAATCAATGAAGATAGGGTATATTAGCTTGATAAGGTCAATGGACACCTAGAGAATCTACTCAAGAAGGCAAATAGGGACAACAACTTGTAGAGGCATATGGATATGCATTAATACACAAGAAACAAATTATCCCAAGTCAGAATCAAGCATTTGAATAAGAAGCTCAAGGAAACACTAACAAGTCAAAAATACAAGGAGAAGCTTGATTTACTTGTTGAGGCCTCCCTCATGGCATAACATATCATATTATAGCTTCACTTAGCAATTTTGAGAAGATTTGGAGCCTTTTTTTCATTTTCAAAATTTTAATGATTTTTTACTGTTTTAAAAACACAGTGAAGGCTATAAGTGCAGTGCCTTGGTGCTATGTTTTCACTACAGATCTCCAAATGCCTAAAACTCTATATCCATGGATAGATATTTTCCTAAGGATCTCAAATATCTACTTTTTGAAGCATGTCAACAAACTGGTTAGGAGAAAAAGCCAAAAAAGAGGTAAAAAAGTCACTTTCTACCACTATTATGAAGCAATCTTTGCGCTTATAGAGTCACCTCAGGAGAGTCAATTTGTGAAGGCCTTCCCATGGGCAATTTTCAAAAATTCAAGTTGTTCTGGAAACTAGACAAAACATTCTAGTTGATTGTTCTCGTAGCTTTCAAATTTGACATAAGAAAGGCTTCCAAAACCTGCTTGTAAGATGGTACTATGATTTTAGCTCAGTGCGCTATACTTATGGTTAAATGTGCTACACCTATACCTGTAGTAGTCTTTTTCAGTCTGCTTTCACTAGATCTTGGTTTTGTGATGTAATTTTGATATTTTGATGTAATTATTGAATAAATTAGTAGGATAGGTTGTTTTTGTGCTTAATTATGAATCATAAATGAAGCAAAACTCAAATCAAAGTCTAAGAGAAGAGTTTGTTTTTGACCTTCTCACTCTCTTTTGTTGGCTGAGAGATTCTTGGGAACTGTTCCGCCACTTAGGGATTCGACCCCTGAAGGTGGGAAAATCATTTGTTTGAGTCTATATATATCAGCTCTCATTCAGAGAGAAGGGCTTGGAATTTAGAGGAGAAGAATTGTATCTTTATGCTTTCATACAATTAATCAAGAAGCAGTTGTAGTTTTTTTTTAGGAATACTTTTTTCAGTGAGTTTGTCATGTTTTTTCCCTTCTATATGAGTTTCTTATTGATGAATTCATCTCTCTTAACATGATTTTCTTTCTTCAGTGATTTTCCTTACGGTCATATAGGAAAAATTCTTTAGGTTTAAATCTCTATTTATGTGGAAAATCATGTTTATGTATCTCTTCTTCTAGATTAATGAATTCATGATAATAGATGCTTATTATTATTTCTTGATATTTCAAACCCTACACTACATTGACCAAAATTTTCATCCACCACAAAACCTTGTTATATTGCTCATTTTTATGCTTTCTACTATAAACTTTTAACACCTTGACCGATTTAATTTCTCTCATCCCTGTTCTAGCAAACTTAAAACCCTAAATTTCCAAAAAATCAAACAAAAGCTATAAATCTAGCCTAAAATTTATTTCTCTTCCAATAATTGATTGAGAAATACTTAGATAGATCCTTCTCGGGTTTAGCAGGGGTAGGTGTTGAACTGAAAGTGCTTTGAAGTTACCCCTTTCGATCTCCTCCTCATCATGGGACATTGTAGGGCATAAAACCTCCCTCAAAAACATTAAAAACAATTACAAAGCTTGCAGGGTAAGGCCAATTTATTATGATGCTTTGTACCTGATTATGGTACTTTCATGTAAGGTTTCTTGTACCTCCTTCATCAAGATATCCCATTCCATTGGGATGAAAAATCTCAAAAATTATTCAACGCTTTAAAAGATGCATTATCTCAAGCTCCTTTGATTAGTCCCCTTGACCACAACAAAGACTATACCCTATACCTATCCTCATCGTAGGTATTCTTCATCTAGGTATTAGTCCAAGATGGACCAAACAACAAGGAGCACATAATTTATTATGGTAGCAAGAACTTATTTGGGCCTGCATTGAGTATGAGCCAAAAGAAAATTTTGCCTTAGCCCTTGTACATTTTGTACAAAAGCTTTGGCATTATATCATCCTTTGAACCACTACTGTAATAGCAGCTATTAACCCCATGAGGTATCTTCTCACTCGCTATATGATGAACCACAAGTATGCTTAGTGGGTTGTTATTCTATAAGAATTTGATCTACAATTTAAATTTCCTAAGAGAAAAAAAGCACTCATCTTTATTGAGTTCATCACAGACCTCCCAACAAAGACCTGAGCCTTTCTCATTAATGAGGCTCTTCCTGATGAACATCTATTTTAGTATCAATAAATGACCCTTGGTACAATGATATCATCCTCTTTTTACAAACTAAACAGTTCAAACCACATCATACTCGTTATGATTAGAGGTGCATACACCAAGAGGCCCCCGACTACCTCCTATTGGGGGATTTCCTCTATCGACGAGGCATTGAAACCATCCTATGTTAATGCCTAGATCAACAACAAGTTGAGTAAGTCTTAAATGACTGCCATATAAGGGGTTGAAGTGACCACCTCTCGGGGATGACCACTGCCCAAAAAATACTTCGCATTGGTTATTTCTAGACCACCCTCTTCCACGATTGCATATAAGAAGTCAAACAATGTGAGTGATACCAACGATACACTCATAAGGTATGAGAACCACCTTCTCCCTTACATCCAGACATAGAGGCCAATCCCTTCTATAAGTGGGGCATTGACTTCATGAATTGTAACCCCACGTGATCTAGAAACCATAAATACATTGTGGTTGTTGTGGACTATTTCACAAAATGGGAAGAAGAAATTCCCACATATAATAACACCGCTGAAACCATCGCATCATTTTTATTCAACCATGTCATAACAAGGTTCGGTGTTCCTAAGGAGTTTCTTTCAAACCATTTTAAACATTTCGAAAATGAAATATTTCATGAACTATCCCAACACCTTGGCTTCTCTCATGAGTTTGCATCAACATACTACTCACAGTCCAATGAAAAAGTAGAAGCCATTAACAAGATCCTGAAAACCATGTTACAACACATGGTTAACGCTCATAAAAACAATTGGCACCATATGGTTTTTTCCACCCTGTGGGCATATTGTATAGAGGTCAAGGTGTCTACATAATTTTCCAAGTAGTATATGGTTAGAAGTAGTACTTCCCATTGAGTGTGATATCCCACCTTACACTCGACCATTGAGATTTTAACAAAAACCAAACCCTTGGAAAAAGAGGTGGTACATATGAAGCTTGTCGATGAAGACTGAAAAGAATCCCTCCAGAATAATGAAGCACAAAAGAAGAGGATCAAAGCCTCATTTGATGACAACATCCCCCCTCATACATTTACCTAGGGGGAGCTATTGCTCCGCTTTGATGTTATCCAAGATATGGTAGGACCTAGGAAGTTTGAAACCCTATGGAAGGGCCCATACATCATCAAACATTTCCTCCTAAAGGGGGCATACATATTGTTAGAGTCTGATGGTACTTTCCTAAAAAATCTCGTTAAAGGTCTCTACCTCGAAAAATTCACCCATAAAATGCTATAATAGACATGTATGCACCATGACTTATTTTTTATGATGATCACCTCATCATTGATTCACTCTAAACATAATTCTCTCATCATGTGTCAACAAATAGATCATCTTCCATCTTATCATCATGATTTTGCTGATGACAGATCTCGATGGTCTCAAAACCTTACTACTGCAGCCTGGGCCATATATGCTCCTTACCGGACACCTTGCCTCTTTATTGGACTTTGTATTCGGTCAACCACCAAAAATCAAGCTGAATAAGACACTGTCAGAGGCCTCTTAGCCAACACTCACCACCTAGGTATCTGTCACCTACATGTATTCCTCAATTCTTAGTTGGTTGTATCACAGTTGAATAAGACCTTTCAATTCTATGATACACACCTTTTTCGGAAGTATTTGCATGCATAAATATTAGCTTGAAATTTTGATCATATCACATTTACACATATACCAAGGGATGAAAATCACACAACTAATCGCATAGCTAACCAAATCCTATACTGGAATGCATCACATATATATAACCATCAAGATACATAAACCATGAGCACATGATACATCTCAAACAAAATGCAGAAATACATCAAAAAATATATATGAGTACAAAAATATCCACATAGTCCATTAGCTCACCACTAGGATAAATAAGTCATATATATATATAATATATATATATATATATTATAATATATATATATACAGAGAGAGAGAGAGAGAGAGAGAGAGAGAGAGAGAGAGAGAGAGAGAAAGCAACCTCATAATGGGTGCTTTCCCTCATACATACATAATCTCATCCAAAAATGAGACCATCATGTCTATATAAGGCTCCCATAGACCAATCCTTGTGTCAGGAACCAAAATCAGACCAGGCGTAGCCATCACCATAGTTATATGGTGAAAAACTGGTTCAAAACTCCACACCATGATAGAGATACTCTGGAATTAACTAAGGGTTGGAGTTAAATGAATCCTCTACGGTGGAATTCCAATAACACCTCGCCGTACCAACCGATCTCTCGGTATCATAGGTGCCCAACAGTGTATAGGAAGGTCTCTAGCAAGCCCCACTGGCACTGCTAGGATTAGAAGAAGAATAACCACCCTCTCAGACATAATTTCGTAGAGGAAACACAAATAACAAAAACTCTGGAGTATACCATGCCACTCCTGCATCAACTGAGACAACATCACCTATGCAATAATCAATCCCAATCAAAAAATTGGGCCCCCTATAATTGCTGGAGGACCACTATATGTGGCACCAATGCTCTATTGGGGGATGATGGCCCCACCAACCTCACAATCATCTCCAACATCGCTTGCTGAGCGAGATCCAAAATAGTCGCAATCCTAATGCACCCCTCCTCATACAGGTTACTCCCACAATGAGCCTCACCCGCAGCCTTTTCCAACCAATGGATATCCACATGCTCAGCTAGAGGTGGTTAGGGAAAATCCTCCCCATTAGGCAACAAAATAGTAACGAAATAAATATCTGTATGAGCCAATATCGCAAGATCCATCAAATGAATAACCATCACCTGCTAGTACACATCCATGCATCAAATAAGAAAACTTAGGAACCTATCTTGCAACCTCAAAAGGGGGTTCTGAAGAAACTTCAGAATCCCCCTCTACGCGAGTGATTGGATAAAATATGGATCCCCTATCACATCCACACGGAGGTGGTCCTAGTCTCTTTACCTCCAAATCATCCTGCCATCAAGGATACCGTGTATTAAATTTATACCTCCCTAGGCTATCAATAGAAAAAAAAGAGCAAAACCATTTTTTCTCATAGTCATGTGCCTGTGATCCTAACAGATGCAAAGGTGTGCGCCTATTTCCCCAATAAATGCATGGACGCACGTCTGTCATGCCCTAAGGTTCTGGCGTCCAAAGTGCCAAAGACCGCATAGTCTGAAGACCAAGTCGGGGTGACTCCCAAAGGGTTTCACCATAGCATATCTCACCTTCGATGCATGGAACTCACATTTGAGTTTTAGTTTTGTGTGGATTCACCACACAAAACCCTTTGTTTTGCATGGTGACCGCACAGCTCCCTAGGAGTCACCTGTGTGGCCAAGAAAACTCAATCTTAAAAGGTCATGCAAGGGACCACTATACGACATGTCTACCCTAAGTCTACCAAAATGACAATGATTTGGGTACAAACCCTTACCTGGCTCTCCTTGCATGAATCCCTGGTGTTCTGGCTGACCACAATGGAAATAAATGCTCCAAAACCTCACTCTAACCTCTATAGCTCAGTAGTGCAAATGAACTGATATTTGGCCCCATTACCCCTGCTTATCACCTTTTAAACCATTTTTTTGGAGTCCATTATGGAAGCCTAGGACATCCATTGACAAAATTGAAAGAGGCATAAGGATCAATACCACACTATCTTCATCATGGAACTCTCCGCTCCAATAAATGGCAAGACCCATTTTTGGGCTCGCTGCACAATAAAAAAATCATGTTAGGTAATCTAGTTATTTAATTCATAGCATTCAATCAGTCACAAATTATATTTATGTTTTAAATAGGTTCTTTCACTTGGGGTATTGGTCATGTATATTTTAGGTACATCACACACAATCTACTTCTACCAACACCTCGACAGGAAAATAATAGAGAAGGTATCATTCTCCACTTAGCATGATAGGATTCCTCCTAAAATTTGTGTATATGATATCATTTCTCCAAAACGCACCATAGGGTCCCTCATCTTGACCATGTTTATCACCATTTCATCTTGGCATATGATAAACATCTACGTCGGTCGATAGAGTCCTCCCACTCATGCCTCACTTCATGTTTGTAGACCCCTCTTTACTATCAAGAGCCATGATCACTTACTCCGACTCATGAACTACTCAACTTACATGCCTTGAAGTTTAGCCTCATTATGGTACACTCATCATACAGGCACCCCATTGCCCACGCCATCCCTAGTACTTTATGAAAAAGCAAGACAGATGCACCTTTTCATCCTACATTTGGCCTATCATTCACCTGTTATAACATGAATGGTTTTGATAAGTTAGATATTTATAAAAGAGGGTATAAAAAAATAAAAAAGTAAAAATTAGAATAAAAGAATACAATTTTTTTTTGAAAAAAAATAATGAAAAGAACCCCATGAAAAGAAAAGCAAGTGTACAAGTGAGCAAGCTCAAATTCCACTAGAAATAGTTCTTGTTTGAATCATATAGTATAATCATGATCAAACATATTTAAATTTATGTTTTTAGATCAGAAAATAACTCAACCAAACTATTTAATCTTGGTTGAAATTAGTATATAGGATAGATTAGAGAAAAAGAGACCAAAGAATTTAAATTTTGTCAATTACATTTTATGCACTAGAATACGGTTAGAAGTAACCTTACGAAATAAAAAGAGGGTCTGCTAGATCAAATGCACCCTTAGGATATATTAATCATGCTTTAGATAGATTAAGCTTGGTTAAATAATGAAGTAATAATATCATTTAAACATGATTAGCAATTTGTAATAAGCATTAAGCTTTGGGTTTTATTATAAGCTCGGGAGACGACAAGATGTTTTGTCATCTTGTGATATCATAAAGGCACCCTTCAATGACCATTATTTCCCCTACCCAGATCAATGGTGGGGAAACAACTTTTCACCCCCTCATCCCATTTCCCATTAATGGTAAGGGGGGGGTCCGAAAAGTGGTATTTCTTTTCTCGGGCCCCACACATCATGGCATTTCCTCACAACTTCGCACATCCCTCGCTAAAAACAACATACCACCACTCCCCCCCTCCAAATTCTGCCTATCTCTCCTCCGCTCTCACCAATGGTCACCACATCACCTCCTGTATTTTACCTATCGTTAATTACACTGCACCTCTTTTCATTCTACCACTTGCTCACCACCTATTCCCATTGCTATCTACCAATTATACATTATTCAATGCAAATTTCCTATTACCCATTAATTCATGTAATTCACATTCTGTAATGGTTCTAACCACAATGGTAATTGATCTAAGTCTTATAAAATCCACCTCATCTCATCCCACACAACTCTCCTAACTGTGTTGTTACTATTTTGATTTTAGGTACTAATTTCAACTCTCACAACCCTTACTATTGCCAGCACCTGTCAATCCCAGCAAATTCAGAGCCCACTACCATTGGCAGATATTCATCACTCATCCCGGTACCTATTCACACTGAATCTTTGTTATCTTATTCCTTCTCAAACTCTTTAGACATGGCACCAAAGGGAAAGGACCAATCCTCTAGTAGCAAATCAAAGAGTGATGATAACCCTAAAATCTCTACTAGACTAGACCTCGACCATATGTGATTGGTAGACTAGTATTATAATATTGTCGATACCAAGTGTGAATTTGACCTATTTGTTATATAGGAAAATGACCTCCTCATCATCATAGAGGAGAAAGCCAATATGACTGAAATATTGACCAAGTTCATATGCATATTTGCCAAGCTAACACTCTGTAGGAACTATCAAAGGTGTGTTATAAAGCTTCCTAGCCATGTAACATGTGCGCTAGTCCGTAAGGTAACTCTCTGTGTTGCCTTAGGGGGAGCGTTAGTCAACTTTAGTGACTTTCTGGAGGTCAAAGGAGTGGGTTTACCGAATAATATCCCTATATTCACTCATATGTCAGCCTATAAAGCAAGGAAACATCCAGATTCAACCTTGTTGGGAACGAGATCCCCCAAAGGGTAGTTTTGGGGATAAAAGCCCCTATTTTGGACATATTTAGTAAGAAACTTGTAAAGACTCCACATTTTGTGGTTGTGGAGCACTTAGGTGCTATAAGTCATAAAGGGTTGTCCACCCTTAGTTTTGAAAAGTAAAGTTGGTTGCAAGAGAGCTACCCATGGTCCATGGACCATGGGATTGTATAAAAAGAGCTAAGCTCTAAGTAGTTTTGGAGACACACAATGTAAGAGAGTGATAACTCTGAATTAAGAAGCCTAATTTTTGGGTCATAGCATAGGTAGAACCTTTGTAATTGAGTGTGTAGAGGCCTAGGGTGGAAGTCTGCAACTAAGTGTGCAGACCCCTGTTGATGTGTGCACAGGGTGGTTAGAGTCTGTAATCACTTGGAAGATATTAATAAAGAGAAGTATTATGCAATTTCTGTGTCTTTGTTTTGATTAATGCATCTTATCATTTTATGTATGAGTTTTCTTTCTAATGCTTATGTGATGTGTGAATGTGTATGATTATGTTGGATAACTGAACGCATATAAGAATATTTGTTTATGTGGTACTAACTGGGAGTAACTATTAAGTGAAGTAAGAAACTTGGACTAATCTAGGAATTGGCACGATACGCTGCCTTGGCAGCGCGAAGGGATATAGATCAAGGGTTAGGGCTGTGTGAAGGATAGGCGAAGGATTTCGCAGAGGTATAGAGGGATGGAATAGAAGGCTCGTCTGACTAGCCCTAGAGCGAAGCAACCTGCATGAAGACAAGAATAAAGGGAATAAAATGACATCACAACCATCTCAGGGTGCAGAAAATTGGTTCCAACATCTGCCCATACTGCTTCAGGTGAGACTTCGGTTCGTGCTCTGCGGTCTGATGCTGAAAGGGCCAATGGTGTAGGGATTTGTTTGGCTAACTAATGTTGAACCTAGGTCAGGCCCCCTTAAGCCAACCAATGGTTCCGTTGTTGGGACCAGAATCTTCATAAGAGATGTGTAATGTCATATCACTAGAATCCACCTAAGAAAGAGATTGAAGACTGGTTGGAAAGGAAGATTCATGAATTCACAGTGCAAGAGAACAGAAACCTATGAAGATAAAAGGAACAATGGCTGGACAGGTACCTATATACATATATCCATGAGATCTTTTCTGCTCTTTTCTGATTGAGATATACGAGTGGATCGTGAAGCTAGCAGATAGCTAAGGAAGGTGGAAACTTGATGGTCCTATTGTGTGGACCGTGGAGCTAGTACGAAGGTTTGCAGCATCAGAGGATAAGATCACTTGCATTGTCAACCAATGGCTCAATTGCATCATAGGAGGATTTGTAGCTAAAATTTACGGTTAACACCTTAGTCAGCTACAACGAAGCAAAGCGACACTTTTTCAAAAGACCATGAGGTAAGTACGTGAAATATTTCAATACCTGGATTAAAATGTTATTGTGAAAAAATGGGTAATGCAGCTACCTTGATGTTTATAGCTATTGGAAATGGAAAAACTTAAAGAAATGAAGGAAAAAAGGGTCCTGAGTATAGCTCGTTGTTTTCGCCTCCATGAGGTGATGAAGAAGGAATAGTGCAAGCTTCTTCACGAAGTGCTATTCAGTTAAGGCAAGGTTTAGGGATAAATTCCCCTAGGGTCTTGGGTTGATACCCTAGCAGATCAGAGGTTATCTACAAAGAAAAAGAAGCATTCCACACAACCATGATGCTAATATAAACAAACTACACGAAGAGAGGTGCACCTGGGGGTCCTTCATTTGGGAAGATACAGCTAGGGTCCAAACCCTCTTGGAGTTCCTTTTAGTCCTTCAACCTGCAAAACAATCAATTCTAGAAAGCACAACAATATATTGACCAAGCAACATAAAGAAATCATCTTCATAACATATTGAAAGGTAGTTAGTTACACAATTAAAACAACCATTCATATGTGAATCATAACATTGATATCATAAACATGAAGAAGATTTATATCAGGAACAAGACAAGTGTTTCTTTTGTTATAGATAACTAAAGTACATAAAGGAATGATTTCACCTGAGTCTTCCTTTCGTAGGCTCCAAGCGGAACCATCCTCCAGATTCATCCAGTCTCAAGCCTTCAACAAACTCCTTCCATGACTTACTTCAAGATATCTCAAGTAGTGGAAAGACATCATAACTCAAGAAAACAAGGGTTTCCTGTAATGGGGGAAGTGTTGGAAGCACAAGGATCTTCAAACCTGATCAGGGATAATCTTAGCAGAGTTATTTTTCTCTCTATCTTCTCCTCCTTAGGCCTTCCCATTGAAGACTTTTTATACTTCTCCCAAAGTAATTTTAGTTGGGAATTCATTGGGAACAGTTGGGCCACAAGCACTAATAGGTAATCAACACGTAAAACCCATGATCTCTGCTCGAAATTAAGGAGATTTAATTTTTTCAAGTGTTTTAAGACATATATGCTGGTTGGGTATACACAGACCCGCATACACACATGTTTAGCTGAGGGAAATGTCCCATATAGGGAATAAAGCACTGTTTTTTAAGTATTTGGACCAAGTCTAGAAGGAGGGGTTTCCCTAGGCCATGAGTGTGGCATCACAAACACCAAGAGTGAGATTTGGAGCTATAATATATGCCCCATAATATATGAGGTCAAAAGGGGTGCATGATGGTCAAAATGTATTAAGTAAATGGAAATGAAACCTATCAAAAACTGAGAAGGACTTCACCAGAGTTTAGCCTGCCAAGCCACAAAAGGAGATCAGAAAGAAACATTGTCTGAGGCGGGCATACCCATGCTCAGAGAAAGTAAAGCATGTCCACATATCAAGTACAATCGGATCCACTAAGTATACAAGTATAAAAGACTAGAAAATACATATTGGATCATCTTATCATGATCGAACAAGTACATGTCTGAATATCACATATAAGAATGTCAATGATGCTAAAGGATCAAGTGGATCACTAATATCAAAGACTGATCCAACAAGTACCAAATGAACATGATGGAGTAGGATGGTACTACACTGCAAACTCAGGTGCTAGCATATAGAATGTCACCATAAATGACTGTAACATATAAGGTGAAGTGGTATCAACTAGCAATTACAGGAGCAAATGTCAAGTGAACCAATGAATTTTGATGCAACCTGAAGTCTTCACCGACCGTCGTGGTACATTTATACACTATGGGAATAAATGATCTGAAGTCGACCATGTGAGAAATCATTTGATTACCCATCATTGATGTATACTGTTAACAAATGCGAGAATACTCACCAATAATGATAATGAGTGTCAAGGTACCTAGTATAATCTAACAAGTGTGAATAGATGAGTTGGAGTTGAACACCTGTAAGAATATATCAATTAGGAGACAATGATGGTTTCCCACTATCGATAGGAAAGGATCTACCACTAGTGACTGCAAACGCCAAGGTACTGCCAAATGGACTCTAGATCTTTTCCCCAGAGCAATGAGTCGTAGTCGATAAGGAAAGATCCACTAGAAGGAAGGCATTAAGGCATCCTTCATCAATCTAGTGTGAGTGTAACCTGTAGGCCAATAATGTGGAAGGAATCGAACGAGAAAAAGATGTAGTAACCCGACTAAAGCACATTTCCAGCATACACAAGATGTGGCTAGCGCATGACAGAAACCCTTTGAACCAACCAATAATGAAAGCTGACACAGAGGTGAGGTATCCACCAATAAGGTCAAATGGAAACCAAGGTACTACACAAATCCCAATGTGTGATAGTGTAAGTTGATGTCGAACACAAGGGAAACCACTCAGTCAATGACCCATAATACTAATTGATGTTGAGCACAAGGTGACCTATCAATAATGAAAATAGGGCCAAGGTGTGTCTCTAAGCCTATCCTTAGAGAAAGATGTCATCATCGATAAGGACAAGACCTGCCAGCAAGAAGTCAATGGAGACCTTCTCAAACCAGCATGAGTAAATGACCAATATAGTTGATGTGATGATAGACAAGATACTGACAACCAGGGATGGCTGACTGAAAAATGAGTTAAGAGACACCGTAGAGAGGCCGACTCAGGCTAACTTCCCTTGAACCAAAGCATGACTCAATGCAACTATGTGGGAGCATATGATGACTCTATATAAGTTCATCATGTAGGAGGCACGGACGAACCCTCCATATGATTGGAAGAGATAACCAATCGGGGGAGAACCGACTCAATAACAAGGTTAAGGCATACCTAAGTCAAACTAAATCCCACCCAAATGGAGGAGGCTTGGTTTTGAGTGCTTTATTCAAGGGCAACATGATTGACTCTAGCTACCAACAATAAGTGGAAATATTGTCATGTTCCTGCTCGTTTTTGGAATATATATATTTTTTTTGTCTTTTTCTTTAAGATAGAAAAATAATAAAAGAATGCTATGGTACAGTGGAAAGAACGAGTGTCGGTGAAACATATGTTCTAGTTCCTGGGATTGAAACAATCCTATGCTCTATGCAGGGAGGCAAAAACTAGTCAAAAACACTCAAAGGTGTGTTCCTTCCATGAGTCAAGGTGTGCCAAGTTGCAGAAGTCAAGGGCATGCAAGTTTGATTTTGCAGTCGATATGGTCAAAAGTTGGCTTAAACACGAGTCCAATTGAAGCCAACTCAAGGCCAAAAGGTGTAAACAGTCAAAATGCAATGGAGCAGTACAACTCAACACAAAGGAGCCTCAAGGGTATAAGGCCAAAACAAAGCGAAGAAACAAAGAGGAATGAGTCTTCATCGCATAAGTCATGGTGGGACTACAGAGGACTCCTGAGCCTACTCAGATTGAAGTAGCATGGGAAACAAATGTTAGTGAGGTGCTAACTATGATTCCCATGAAAAGGATGGCTCTACCATCGTATCATGATTTAAAAAATTGGCGAGTGAAGATGGTTTATGAACCATAACATGATGGGATCCGACCCTCTGGAAATTGTATCGAGAAATGGAGGCTAGAATGCATAGTGCAATGAAAAAATGGTTTCCCTAACCTATATGCCAGTGAGAAAATGATACCTGCCATGATAGGTTAGCAGTCATGGAACCGTCTCAAAACTATCGAAAAAGCGTCCAAAATGTCTTGAAAATCAAACCATTCTTGACATTCCAAGCTCCAAAATTAAAAGTTACATGAGACAAAACAAAATCAAGTTTTCAAAAAATTTTGCATTTTCAAAGCCTATAAAATAGTTTTTAGACTCACCATTTTCACCATTTGATTTGAGAGTGAAGGAGTGGAGCAAAAGGAGCAAACTTTACCATACGCCAAATTCAACCATTCAAATCCTCCCAAAATCACCAGGTAACCCTTAAACTTATATTGCATTCAATTGTGACTAGTTTTAGAATTTTTAATTGAAGTTTCACTGTTGAATTATTGCCAATAAAAATTTTGCGGCATATACGCGGTTTGGCTATGAGAAATCCACATATACGTAGGCCCTAGACGCAACTATGTATGAAACAAACTTGAGTATACACTGCGAAAACTTCAAAAAAAAAAAATCTAACGGTAAAATTTGTCTTTTTTTCAGGATGCTAGTCACTAGGAGAGAAAGAGAGCATGCCTTAGTGGATGATGAGGTTATGAACGATCCTAATGCCCTAAATGCCTTAAGAGGATGTGGTTTTCTAAAGTTCTTTAAAATGCCAAATATGAAAGCAAACACTCGCCTGCTCGAAATGATCATTCATTACTGGAGCATCGAGGATGACTCATTTATGATTGATCATCTGCCACTCAAGATAGAGGTTGAAGACATTTATTTCATCACAGGCCTTTCCTGGAGGGGAGACATGGTACATTCCACAAGAAAATCACGATGCAATCTCTCAATCAAGGATTACGTACATATATATTGTCCGGGACATCTAGAAAAGGTTGGAAGTCAAATTCCAATCAAGCATGTGCAGAGTTTAGCACTGAGGATCATCCTCTTCACTATAGCCATAGTGAACGGATCAACTTTAGTGCATGGCTAGCCATGAGCTTGGCGATAGACTATCTCACCACCGTGTTTGACTGGTGTACTCCTCTTCTTCCTAACCTGAAAAGCCAGCTTAATTCTATCAAGAAAGGGTAGACCAAAAACTTTGAATATGGAACCATTTTATGCTCTTTCTTCTTTGAGAGGGTCCCAACACTCCTTCCTAGAGTATCAGTTTCGATCAGCAACCCACGAGATCCATAGATGGGCAAGTGGGCTGACTTGATAAAACCCCTAGGAGGTGGGGATGTTCCATAGACTACATTTGACGATGACTTCTTCTCCTGTTGGAAGCAGCAGATCATTGCCATAGACAACTACCCTTATGCTGGGTTGAACTTCCAAGGAGATCCAAATCTAGCTTTACCACCAACCGCAACATGGGGTGATATAGGTAAAAAAAAAAAATATTTTTTGATTTTTATGATTTTTTATAATTTCTCAAGTATAAAAATAAACTTTGAAAAATATTTTTGATAGGATTCAAATGACTGATATGATGATCATGTTCCAGATATTGGGCCAATGTGACCGGATGGGTTCCCATACCATGGACGTCGAGGCCAAGATGCCAAAGAGGCAGCTGTGGAGGCAGAGCGTATTCTACACTCAGTTCAACGGCAATCGATGAGACTAACTCACCGAGTACTGGTGGAGTCCATAGAGGATCTCCCTATAGATATGTAGCATCATGTTGTTGGCATGCCACGAGACTAGGTTCGCACTCTTAGGCATGTGGCCAAAGCAATAATTGCCTACCTAGCCACTCATCCTGAGCTGAGGCATTAGATGTACTGGACATGATTATGGGCATTTGAGTCCCAATTTTTGTATATTATTTTGGACACACTTATGTACACTCAAGATATTTTATGACATATATATACAATTCTACTTTTTGATGCTTGATTTTTGTGATGAATGAATGATGTGCTAGTCTAATGCTTGATTAACGATAGAATCGGCTAACAAATTATGAGATCTTGGAATGTGCAAATAATTAATGTAAGTAAATGTTATTTGCAACAACCTCACTCTTAAATACTGGCGATATAAACATGGATCCCTTACCCGATAAATGTTATTCAATTATGACACTATCAATTGTAGAATTGAGGCTTCTGTGATCCATCATAGTTATCAGAAGAATTTCGGTGTAAATCACATATAGAAAGACATTTGTCTTCCTATATGTGATTTACACCGAAATTCTTCTGATAACTATGACACTATCAATTGTGAATCAAGATAAACTACCAACGAATTGATTTCATAAGAAATTGCTTTGGATATTAAATTAATGACGACATTATACTCAGCCATATTATTTGAAGCGGGACCAATGCATATTCCCCTTGACACCATCAACTGACCAGTTGGATAATAGAGAACCCAAGTTGCAGAAGCGAGGTTTCGAGTGTGCCGACTAGCACCATCGGTGAATCCAAAATAAACCAAGTCATCCATCAACACCTGTCACAACAGACCAAAAGTGTCGATATCAAAAAACTCCCAATAAGCTATGTACAAACATACAAAATGTACAAAGAAGCCATTGCTTAGTTGCTACTTAAGCAAAGTACTTCTTGAGGTAGAGCCCATTTCGAGGCTCTGCCAACTTGTTTCCTTTAAAATCGATTAAATCATATGCCCCTTTTTCTAAAACTTGTTTAATTATGAAGGGACTGTACCACATAGGTTTGAAATTTCCTACCCCCAAGGCATCCTTATCTTGGTCATAGACCAAGACAAGGTCGCCTTCAAAAAAAGACTCGAGGATGGACAACTTTATCGTATTGAGTTTTAACCCTTTTCTTATGAGCTTCATTGATTGTGGCGGCATCTCGACGCTGCTCATTGAGATGTTTCGAGACTAGAAGTCTTTGGAAGGAGCTCAATAGCTAACTTAAGAGATGGAATTTCACATCCAATGGGAAAGATAGATTCCATCCCATAAACTAACTGAAAAGGTGTAGAACCCGTAGTAGTCTTTACAGAGGTTTAGTTTTCCCAAAGAGCTGGATACAACATAAGATACCAAATGGACCGATTTTTGTCAATCGTCCTTTGCAGGATCATCTTCAAGGTTTTGTTCACTACCTCAACCTGCCCATTGGCCTGAGGATAATAAGGAGACGAGTGTTCCTACCAGAAACCCAATTTAAGAGCCAATTCATACATTAGTTGGTTCTGGAAATCACTGCCATGGTCAGTGACAATCTCTCTCGGGATACCAAATCTTGAGATAATCTAATTAAAAAGGAAAAATGCCACTATTTCACTATCGTTTTTTGTAAGTGGGAATGGCCTCAGCCCACTTCATGAAGTCGTTTATGGCCATGATAATGTACTTGTGATTCGTTGCTGAAGGTAGATTACAAGTTGTAAAATCAATACCCCACTTAGTAAAAGGACCAACAGTGACAACAGGAAAAAGAGGAGCTGGATGTGCGTGCATCTTTCATGTATAAACTTGACAGGGGTGACAACATTTGACCACTTCAACATAGTCTTTGAAGAGCGAAGGCCAAAAATAACTAGCACGTAAGATACATTGGGTTGTAGCAAGCCCTGAAAGAAGACCACCACAAGCTCCACTGTGGCATTCATTGAGCACTAACTCTGCTTCCTCTAGGGTTAAACAATGCCGAACGATTGAATCAACCCCTCAATGATATAATGTATCACTAATGATAACATAATTTTTAGCTAGGTGACGTAATTTTTGGCATTCATCCTTAGAGATAGTAGAGAGAAACTTCGAAGTCTCGAGATAGACAATGATATCTCCATACCAAGGGTTGAGTGAAGAGGTGAGGAATAAATGTTCGTCCGGAAAACTTTCCTCATAAATAGTATCCTCTTCACAAGGCAGCTCAAAAATTAACTCGACAAAAACCATGGAATTCTTAGACTTGGCAGACAGGAACTTGAGATCAAATTCTTGTCAAATGACTATCCATCAATTATATTTTCCCCTAATCACTCGACTACTGAGGACAAATTGAAATGGATTGATCGCTGCTAAGACAAAATTTTTGCATAGAAAGATATAATGGCGAAGCTGCTGGACATCATGGACAACTGCCAAGGCCAACTTCTCCACAGGAGAATAGTGAAGTTCAAGAGCTATCAAGCCTCAGCTCAAATAATAAATCACATGCTCTATGAGAGCATCATCTTCCTAAATGAGAACCATACCTACGGTTGATTCTACTATAGTGAGATATAAAAGGAAATCCCTACCATAATCTAGTGGACTCAAAAGCAGGCCAAAGACTAATGCCTTTTTCAAGGCATCGAACGACCACTGTGCAAAGTCATCCCATATATATGGAACTCCTTTCCGTAGCAAACACATAAACCCTTTAGTGATCTCGGGATAATTCGCTATAAACCATCTTAAGAAATTAGCATTCCATTGAAGACTTTGAAGTTACCAAATTGAGGATAGGGGAGGCAATTGAATTATTACCTCTACCTTGAAGGGATCAACCCTAATCCCTTCACTTGACACAATGAACCCTAATAACTGACCAAATGTAACCACAAAAACACGCCTATTGGGATTCAACCAGATTTTGTAAAAACGACATCGCTTAAAAACTAATCGAAGATGACTAGGGTGATCAGTTCTCTTTCAGGAACGAGCAGCTAGATCGTCCAAGTATGCTTCGATGATATGTTTAATGTCATGGAAAGCATATGACATGGCCTACTAGAAGGTAGCTCCAACATTTTTGAGACCAAAACGCATCTTTCTGTATGCAAAGGTACCCCAGGGACATATAAAAGTTGTCTTATGCTGATCTTCCAGATAGATAGAGATCTGATTATAATTGGAAAAACCGACCATGAAGGAGAAAATCTCATTACCCACACACTCATCAATAATCTGATCAATGGATGGCATGGGGTAATTATCTTCGGGACAAGCTTTGTTTAGGTCCCTAAAGTCAATGCATACTCAGATTGTTCCTTGCTTTTTATCCACAGAGACTGGATTAGAAACCCAATCGGTAAGAGGAACAAGGTATATAAATCCCACCTTGAGCAGCTTCTTTACTTCAACTTTAATGGTTGTTGCATTCCTAGGATTAACCGGTCGAAACCTCTAACAAGCTGGTTTAAAATTTTCATGTTGGAAATAATACTGAGAGGGGGGGGGGGGGAATCAGTATTATCAAATCAGATACTTTTTCATTTTCACACTCAGATTCATATACGTGACTTCGGATAAGGATATAC
>APFE030243514.1:5003-44017 GCA_000404065.3 Pinus taeda
CTTTTGATGTTTCTTGTTCCTTTTCTTCCTCCTCTTCACAATCTATGTAAAATAATTTCTTCTCAGCACACTTATGACTTTTAGTGTATTTTCTATCACAACTGTAACAAAGCCTTTTTTCTCTTTTTTCTTTCAATTGTTGTGGTGTCAACCTTGTAGGTTGTGGAAGGCTAGGAGCAACAAAATTTCCATCTTTATAGTTGTGACTGGTAGGGTTCCTTGTTGCCATAGTTTTTCTTTCCATTTTTCTTGCCAACCTGAATGCCTTCTCTAATTGATGCGGGAGCACCCAGCACCAAAGCAAGCGAACGCAAGCCATGGAAGCAGAACAGAGGAAAGTCTGTTTTAAAGCAGAAAAACAAAGCTAAAGTGGATTTAAAGCAGATAAATTTAAAGTAGCTTTAAAGCGGATATGTCTTGAGGAGACTTGCTATTGATAACAGCCATGCATGCTTTTTGGAGAGCTTTTGTGGAAAAAATCAGGAGAGGATAGGATCGATCCTTCCTAAAGCTCTTATATAAATGTAATGCGATAGGCGTGTAAGGGATATCTTATTTGTGAGTAAAATTGTGAGTGAGCAAGATGTAGCCAAGCGTGAGCTCGTTTCTTAAGGTTGAAATGCTTTAATATGTAATTGTTCTGTGTTTATATGAAAGCATACTTTAGTGTTATGTACGCCTATGTGTCTTATAAATAAGTCAAATCCTGTGTTGTAAATTTGTTGATCGACCATCGATTGCTTCGTGGGTCGATGACGATCTGGATTGTTGTGTACCTGTTATACATGTTGATCGAATATAACTATATGCGTGTGATGCAGTTTGGTTAATGTTGCGTTTTGAAAATGAGCGATTGGAATTCACGATTAACAATACATCAGAGTGTGGAGAGGAACCTTATCGTTCAATATAACGATGGATCTGGGGCGACGTGTATTTAAATTGTGTAATATGGATCGGATCCTGTATAAACCATCGGATCGGAACCCTAAAGGTGGAAGCTTATTTCAATTACGATGGTTAATTTCCAATTGAACCACAACGATTCTGGTTGGATCGCAATCAGAATTCTAGAGAGGCGAAATGCAGAATCGACATTACAAACGTGATTTTGATTTCTGGTTAATCGCATCAGAACTGGTAAGATGGATGACGGTTATGCTCAGACTTCTGACTGATCGGATCGGAGCAGCGAAGACTCGCATTGCATCGGCCTTGGGTGGTGATGTGGATCGCCGATATTTATAGGGTGATAATACATATTTTGATATCCGTATCAAGTGGGTTGGAGCAGAATTTATACAATACTCCCGTGTGTTTGTATTATGGTTTGTGGCAGAGTTTTAGTACTTGACACCCATCTTGTATGATTGTGGTGATTATAAATGGGGCCAGGTTTGAGATTCTAATGAAATTGGGATTTTGGGCTTATACCCAGATCTCATCTTCATCAAGTGGTATCAGAGCAGTAAAAGATTCTGCGGAAGGAGGTACAGTTCTTAATGAAGTATGAATAGGTATGGTCTTTATATTTTGTGTAGGTAGCAGCAGAGGAAGGTGAGAAGATTGCAATAGCCTAGAGCATTTACCAAAAGACCAAGTCCAGAGGAGAGCTTGGTGAGGTAAGAGGCAGCAAGAAGGAGGACTTGCTGTTGCAGAGGTAGATTGCAGCTCACAAGTTAAAGATATTACAAAGACCAAGAGAAGCATATGACCAATAGGTCATAAATTTTTGTGCCTCGGGAGTCTGATGCGGGAGCACCCAGCACTAAAGCAAGTGAATGCAAGCCATGGAAGCAGAACAGAGGAAAGTCTGTTTTAAAGCAGAAAAACAGAGCTAAAGCGAATTTAAAGTGGATAAATTTAAAGTAGCTTTAAAGCGGATATGTCTTGAGGAGACTTGCTATTGATAACAGCCATGCACGCTTTTTGGAGAGCTTTTGTGGAGAAAATCAGGAGAGGATAGGATCGATCCTTCCTAAAAATCTTATATAAATGTAATGCGATAGGCATGTAAGGGATATCTTATTTGTGAGGAAAATTGTGAGTGAGCAAGATGTAGCCGAGCATGAGCTCGTTTCTTAAGGTTGAAATGCCTTAATATGTAATTGTTCTGTGTTTATATGAAAGCATACTTTAGTGTTATGTATGCCTATGTGTCTTATAAATAAGTCAAATCCTGTGTTGTAAATTTGTTGATCGACCATTGATTGCTTCGTGGGTCGATGGCGATCTGGATTGTTGTGCACCTGTTATACATGTTGATCGAATATAACTATATGCGTGTGATGCAGTTTGGTTAATGTTGCGTTTTGAAAATGAGCGATTGGAATTCACGATTAACAATACATCGGAGCGTGGAGAGGAACCTTATCATTCAATATAACGATGGATCTAGGGTGACGTGTATTTAAATTGTGTAATATGGATCGGATCCTGTATAAACCATCGGATCGGAACCCTAAAGGTGGAAGCACATTTCAATTATGATGGTTAATTTCCAATTGAACCACAGTGATTCCGGTTGGATCGCAATCAGAATTCTAGAGAGGCGAAATGCAGAATCAACATTACAAACGCGATTGTGATTTCCGGTTAATCGCATCAGAACTAGTAATATGGCTGACGGTTATGCTCAGACTTCCGACTGATCATATCAGAGCAGCGAAGACTCACATTGCATCGGCCTTGGGTGGTGATGCGGATCGCCGATATTTATAGGGCGATAATACATATTTTGATATCTGTATCAAGTGGTTTGGAGCAGAATTTATACAACACTCCCGTGTGTTTGTATTATGGTTTGTGGCAGAGTTTTAGTACTTGACACCCATCTTGTATGATTGTGGCGATTATAAATGGGGCCAGGTTCGAGATTCTAATGAAATTGGGATTTTGGGCTTATTCCCAGATCTCATTTTCATCACTAATGAATCAGGTTCCCAAAGGAAAACCTCATGTTGGATGTTATCCTTTAAAGTCCCTATGCACACATCAATCCTATCCTCCTCTTGAATATCTTTTACCCTTATATTCAATTTTTGGAAGTCCTCAATGTGCTCCATCATTGAACCCTTTTGTTTGAGATTTATCAATTGGCTAAAAAAGGTGTTTCTTTTTGTATCCTCATAATGTGCTATAATTTCTTCCATAAAAATTTCCCAAGTGACAATTTGCTTACGAGAGCAAAGCCATCGATACCATACAAAATGATTTGGTTCCAAATGTAAAGTTGCAATACATACCTTTTGTGTGTTTTTCACATTATGGAGATCAAAATATTGTTCCATTTGTAGTATCTATGTTACAGGATCCTTTCCATCAAACTTCCTCATATTGACCTTTGGAACGTGGTGGGTCTTTGTTCCAATGTTAGAGTCTATGAAATCATGATTAAGATTTCTTTTGTTCTCACCATGAGTTTCCTCTACTACCTTTTCACCATTAGGAAGCCTTTCTTGTAGCAACTTTTTCAAACCTTCCATGTATTTCTTCAAATGTTCAATTTTTTCATTCTTCGAAGCATGATTAACATTTCTTTTGTTCTCATTATGAGTTTCCTCTACTACCTTTTCACCATTAGGAAGCCTTTCTTGTAACAACTTTGTCAAACCTTTCTTCCAACATTCCATGTCTTTCTTCCAATCATCAATGTTATCTTTCATACCTTCTCTTAGCTTCCACGCCTTTCTTTAAACCATCCATCTTAGCTTCTGTTACTTTTTGTGAGAGTGAAATTTGCTGCACTTGGTCTCATAATTTTGATATATCATGTTGCATTTCTTCCTCTTCTTCATGAGTCATTGATCTAGGTGGTTCTAGGGACACACATGACAAAGAGGGCTTATGGAAGCTCAAAAATCAAAGTGACCAGAATATTTTCAAAACCATGACTAGAGCATAGAGCTCATCGCCCTGATCACAATGGTATGAACAGTTAGTCAAACTGAGCTAATATGCAAAAGTTAGAGGCAGTCAAAGTTCAGGGTTGATCGAGTGACTTGACAAGCTTAAGGAAGGCACAATTTCGTCGAAATCTGGCCACCAGATTCCAGCCAACTTCCAGGCAAAATTGTGGCCTCATTAAAATGTCTCCTATGGTCAAATTTCAAAAATTCAAAAAAATGGCTATATAAAAAAAAAAAACAAAAAAATATATTTAAAGTGGTGGTGGGCCATGACCCCCGCCACCCCCATCGCACTCACTATATATATATATGGGTTATATATAAATAGATATAAACCAACACATTAAATGTTAATGTGAGGATGGCAGGGATTGAACCCGCCCTTGAACCTACCCAGCCCACGTGGGCCAGCCCCCACCTGGCGGTCCCATGTGGTGGCATATGTACCAACCATATACACAACCAAACCATTTAATACATCACCCCATTTAATATTTAAAACAAACCTCCACCACAATTAAACAGCGTGCCAATTTTAAGCGGTTATAAAAAAATCATATGCCAAAATATATTTTATATTCTCGCCTAATTTGAGAGGGTCGGGATTTGATCCCCCGACCTCTCTCCAACCAAACGCCAAATTTACCAACATGCCACAACGAATTTGTTGGTAACTCTGCTTAGAAATTATATAAACATCATTTCGTAAGTGCTCCCAAGAATGGAGGACCAGCAGCGTGTATGGAAATTAAGGCGAGACAATTTTTAATTGATTTTTGCAGGTGGAACCATGACCCTGAAAAAAGGCAGGCAGAAGCATGATTGAGCGAAATTCTCAGGAGGGTGAAATTTTTGCAGTGTCCAAATTGGACAAACTTTATGTCGATCTTACACCTCTCAACGACACAAACCCGATGACACATTTAGATTCCTGATCTGGGCAGTAGATTTGCAGAGGACCCGGAGGAGGGAATCTTTGAGGAATATAGGGGTAATCTAAAAGATTCCTTGAGCCCCAGATTTTCATTTTTTTAGAATTCAGAAATTTGACAGTCGATTTTGCACTATTCGATGCCACAAATCTGATGGTGCATTTAGATTTTCCATTTGATCATTTCATTTTTCGTCTACTTTTCAAATTGGAGTGCAAGTGTCAACATTCATGTTCGAGTAGTCATTTCCATGCGATTCAACGCTGTGAGATTGATGATACAACCAACTTCAGCAGTGTGACATCCTTTTCTTTAGATGGCCCCAGGATGTGAGGTATATGCAGTGTGTTCATGTACTTCTTTTGCTATGAATTGTACTACACATATCCCTGTTTGATGTTTGATGAGGGATCTTGTTTCTTACTTGTTTTCATGATTCCTGCTTGATGTGATGGGGAATCATTTGTGGGATGTACTTGTTATCATGATTCATCATGTTTCGATTGATATCCTTTTGTCGTTATGTTGATGGGATACTCATGTGTTGCATGTATGTTTGTATTGAGATCCCTTTATTTCCATGTTGGCGGGATGCTTATTATCATCATGCATGAGTTTGTGTCATACTGATAGGAGTCCTTCTTGACTGAGAGTTCCTATAGCGGAACATCTCTTGGAGCCACTCCTGCGTGAGGGAATTTTCCTTGTATGATAGCAACATCACCTCTTATGTACGTCATCACTATTGACAACACTTAATGCAACAGCCTACACCATCTTAACACCAGGGCCCGGAGATGTAGTCCCTCCTGGATGAACTCGGTTATCAACGGCTTATGTTTTCGTGTGTTGATGAATGTCATGTTCCTCTTCTTTACAACATGCAGATGTATTCATTTATGTTCTTTTAAAAATGCAATTTAACACATCACAGAAGTAAAAGGTCTTGGAAGGGTCTTTTGTCACACCCGGACCTCGATCAAGTGGTGTCAGAGCGGTCCTTGCATTGATGCAAATTGCAAGCGTGTAAAATGGAACGTGCAACGACAGAGGACGAAAAAGTGATGTACGAGACCATGCTCAAAATTTCCCAAAGGGTGGAAATAATGTATGAAGCTTGACAAAAAAAGACAAAGGAAAAGGAGCGATTGTAGCTTTAGTTGCAAGCCATGGAAGAGGCTCTAGAAGAACTGAAGCACAACAAATAGAATCTTCAACAGAGAACACTAAATTGAAGATGCTTCTACATGAAAAGAAGGAGGAAAAATAGAGTTTGTTATGACAACTACAAGCTAAGAACAAGGTCGTGGAAAAGCTGCAGCGTGACCCATGTGAGGTAAAAAGTAATTCTCTAAATTCATTTATGTGTCCTGATGATGATTTCACTGCTTTTCAAAACCATACCACAAGAATTGGCTCCAAATTGTTGAAGAAAATGGGTTATGAAGGAAAAGGATTGGGCGTTAATGGCCAAGGCATTGTCAAACCCATCAAAGTAGAAGAATTACCCTGTCGAACAGGACTTGGGTATGTCAGAAAGGAAGTTGGGGAATGCATCGAGACAACTAGAGAACCACCAACAACAGATGATGAGAAGCCCTCATCAGTTCTTTCCAAATCGACATAGGAGGTAAAAGATGTTGATTTCCTTTCAGTTTCATCTTCACATAGTATGATTTCTATTGGAGATGTGGAGATCCCAATTACAGGGACAAGCATGAGGCTCCTTACCAGGATGAGGCACGTGGAGGAAAAAGAACTTGGTGTTAATAACCAAGGCATAACTCAACATTTGGAGGTTGTGCATAAACATCAATTTTTAGGCTTGAGATACACCGAGGGAGAATGCTCGAAGGTGTCAGATTATTTCGAGACATCGTCGAAGTCGTCGATGAAAGAGAATGATGGGAATACATGCCCATCATCCCATGGCAGTACCCATTGTAGGGAAAGAGCTGAGGCGAGCTCTCATCACCATACTTACATCAGAGACAACAAGGAAAGGTATAACCAATTTTGACATTTGAATGTTCATTTCGATTATAATCATGTTGTTAATGATGAACGTAAAGCATGGCAACAAAAAACATGTACCTTTTGTGGATTACATAACCATACATTTTCTAAAAGTTGGAAAAGAAAAAGGATGAGGTGTGAAATACCCTCTCAACAGCAGGGAAAGAAACATTCTAAGCAAATATGGAGGAAGAAAACCTATTGCAGTCATTGCGACAAAAGTGGCCATCAAAGAGCCACTTGTTGGAGGCTCCATCCAGAGTAGTGCCTTAAAGACAAAGTGTCGGTGCATGAACCAGGTGAAGCAGTTGTTCGACAAGCAAAATGACCACAAGGAGATGACCCATTCACATTGATAAGTGAAAAATGGTTTCTAGATATGTTAGCTTGTCATGGTCGTTCTTTTGTAAATCATTTGTTGCATTTTAAAATGTAAAAGTGATGATGTGCTTCCATCACTTGTTAAGCAACAATGATGTATGGTCTTATTTTGAGTTGCATGATAAACTGTGAAAGTGATGTTGTTAGAAAATTTTATATTACAGAGCAATGTAACACATCAAATATTGCAGAAATATAGACACAGAAAACACATAAAACAAGAGAGACATAGATATACGTGGTTCACCCAGTTTGGGCTACGTCCACGGAGAAACAACCAGTCCTTCGTTTATTACATTATCCAACAAACTGAAGAGATACAACCTATAGCAGATCCTCTGTAACTGCCTCTTTGCTCTCAATATCCTCTCTTTTCTTTACTCTGAATACAAATATACATAGACGCAATACAATTCCCTCATATATAGTGAGGGGTTGCCTTCTAAGGAAAAAAACCATAAATTAAACATAACTTCTACCGTCAAATCATCTGCCTAATGAACGGCCCAGATTGACTAGAAATTACTATACTTTTACAAGGCAATTTTACATCTATTGTTAGCTTCGGAGGCGCTGCCCCCAAACCCTCACCCGGGGATCGCTGACCCCCAGACGCCCTAGTTGGGGGGGGGGATCGGCCCTCCCAAACCCCTGCTGGGGGCGGGGGGGGCGGGGAGAAGTCCCCCGTGCACCCCCTCGCCTAGAGAGGTGTATAATCTTCCTGGGGTATAGATCTAGCTGAAACCTTTGAATACAGAAGATAATTAGGCTCCACACCCAACAATCTCCCACTTGGAGATTGATTATAGCAACTCCACCGCTGCTTCATTTGCTAGGCAATGACTCCTCTTTGGACCTGGTTGTTTCTTATCTTCTTCATCATACTTGAAGACCAATTGAAACTGAGCATATTCTCAATTTCTCCCTGGTTACAACTTTTGTCTACATATCTGCAGGATTCTCGCTAGTGTGTATCTTTTCCAGCTTCAACTGTCCATCTTCCAATACTAACAGTATGAAATGGTACTTGAGCTGTATATGCTTAGTATTGGAATGAAATGCAGAGTTCTTTGCAAGATGTATGGCACTCTGGCTATCAATGTATAACCTGCCCAACTCTTGCTTCTTACCCAATTCATCTAGAAACCTGTGTAACCAAATCATTTCTTTACTACCCTCTGTAGCAGCAACATACTCTACTTCTATTGTTGAGAGTGACACAACACTTTGGATTTTTGAAACCCAACTGACAGCTATTCCACCTACAATAAATACATATCCTGTAGTGCTCCTCCTATTATCTTTGTCACTTGCATATCTGCATCAACATATCCCTATAGAGCAATGTTTGAACCACCAAAGCATAATGTTTGATTTGTGGTACCTCTCAAATACCTGAGAATCCACTTCACCGCCATCCAATGTTCTTTTCCTAGATTGTTCATGTACTTGCTTACAACCTCCACTGCATGTGCAATATTAGGCCTTGTGCAGACCATTGCATACATTAAGCTTCCAACTGCTGATGCATATGGAACTTTAGACATATGAGCCATTTATTCCTGAGTCTTGGGACACACCTCCTTAGTTAATTTGAAATGGCTAGCCAAAGGTATACTAATTGGTTTTTCATTCTGCATATTAAACCTTTTCAACACCTTTTCTATGTACTCACTTTGAGACAATTTTAATTTGTGATTCTTCCTATCTCTTGTTATTCTCATACCAAGGATTTGTTTTGCAGCACCCAAATCCTTCATTGCAAATGAATTTGCCAATTTTCTTTTGAGCACATTTATTTCCTGCATGTTAAATCCTGCAACAAGCATGTCATCTACATACAATACCAATATAATATAGCTGCCATCATTTTTCTTTTTCAGATAAACACAATGATCAGAGTGACATCTAGTATAACCTTGTTCAGACATAAACTTGTCAAATTTTAAATACCACTGCCTTGGAGCCTATTTTAAGCCATACAAGCTCTTCTTCAACCTGCACACTAGTTTCTCCTTCCATTTTACCTCATATCCTTGTGGCTGCTGCATATATATTTCTTCCTCCAAATCCCCATGGAGAAAGGCTGTCTTTACATCTAACTGATCAAGATGTAAATCTTCAACTGCTACTAGACTTAGAATATTTCTGATTGAAATCATTTTCACAATAGGAGAAAATATCTCATCAATGTCTATACCCTTTTTCTGTGCAAACCCTTTCACCACAAGTCTAGCTTTATACCTTTTTCTACCTCCATCTTCTTCCTTCAACTTGTAAACCCATTTATTCTACAATACTCTTTTACCCACATGCAACCTGACTAAGTCCCAAGTATGGTTATGTGCTAAGGAGTCCATCTCTTCTTTCATGGCTTTCTCCCACTTCTTTATGGTTTCTACCTACACTACTTTTTCATAACATTCTGGTTCACCAGAATCAGTCAACAATACATAATATAATGAAGGAGAGTATCGTTTAGGGGGTCTACTTATCCTGGTAGATATTCTAACACCACTTTCAAGTGTTTGAGGTGCTTGTTGCTGTTGTGGTTGTTGTTCTAGCTGTTGATCATTATGATTTTTAGGCACCATTACTTTTCCTGTGATATCGTCAAGCATTGTGTATTCTCTGTTTTCTTTTTCCTCTTTCTTTTCTTGCCGCTGATCCTTATACAAGACCTTTTCATTGAATATTACATCTTTTCTCCTAATGATTATGTTTTTCATAATCATAAAAGTGATAACCAAAATCATTAACACCATATCCAATAAAGGTACATTTCTTTTATTTTTCCTCAAGCTTTGTTCTATTTTCTTTATTAATGTGGACAAAGGCTTCACAACCAAAAGTCTTTAAAAAAGAGTAGTTTACCTTTTTACTTGTCCATGCCTCCTCTGGAATACCACCATCCAAGGAAATTGAAGGCCCTCTATTTATTAGAAATACAACAGTGTCTATAGCATCTACCCAAAATTGTAAAGGCAATCTTGCATGCAATCTCATGCACCTTGCATGCTCCATGATTATCCTGTTCATCCTTTTTGACACACCATTTTCTTGTGGTGTTCCTGGAACTGTCTTCTCTCTGCGAATTCTATTCTCTGAACAATACCTTTCAAACTCTTTGCTACAATATTCACCTCCATTATCTGATCTGAGACACTTCAACCTTTTCCCTGTCTCATTTTCAACCAAAGCTTTCTATTTCTTGAAAGTATCAAATACATCAAATTTATTTCGAATACAATAAATCTAGGTTTTTCTGGTTTGCATCATCAATAAAAGTAACATAATAACGAGAGCCACCAAGAGATGATACTTGAGCAGGTCCCCATACATCTGTATGCACAAGCTATAATTTTTCGCTCTTCTTTTCTTTCCCAACTCTAAGGAATCTGTCTCTCTTCTGTTTTCCATAAACATAATTTTCACAGAATTTTAAATCAACATGCTTCAAACCTGGTAACAAATTTCTTAAGTGAAGAATCTGCATCCCCTTCTCACTCATGTGCCTGAGCCTATGATGCCACAATGCTATATCTTCTCCTGTAGAGGTTAACGCATTGACAAAATTAGAAATACCATTGCATAAATACGATGTACGAACCTTTCCTCCTTTCGCTATTACCAAGGATCCTTTAGTGACCTTCTAAGTTTTATCTGTGAAAGTACTTACACAACCTTCACCTCCCAACTGCCCTGTTGAAATTAGATTTTTCTTTAGATCTGGAACATGCCTTACCTCCTTCAATAGCCATTGATTTCCATTATGTTGTTTTATGAAAACTGTACCCATTCCAATGATTTTATAGGGTTTATCATTACCCAATCAAACCTGTCCAAAATCTCCTTGAACATAATCACGAAAATGTTTCTTATCAGGTGTGGCATGGAATGAGGCCCATGAATCTACCACCCAGGCATCAATAATATTTTATAATGAAAGAATCAAAGCATCTTGGAACACATCACCTGTTACATTCACTTCATGATTAGTTTCTTGCTGCGCGTCTCCTTATTTTCCCTTCTGAGACTTGCAATCTTTCTTCAGGTGTCCTTTTTTCCTGCATTTCCAGCATACTATCCCCGATCTGGACTTGGATTTGCCTTTTCTTGACTTGCTGGGATATCATGGGCTCTTTCCTCTTTCCATTTTTCTTCCCCTAGTCTCTTTATTCAAAGCATTGCTTGATGTCTCACCGAAGCTTTTCCATCACATTTCCTTGCTAAGGATTGCGTTGAAAACATCATCAAACTTTAAAGTACTAGATCTAGAGACAATGTTACTAATGGTCATAACTAAGCCATTCCAACTTTCTCGCAATGAGCACATAAATAACAGAGCCCTAACTTCATCATCAAAATTTACCCCTACAAAACTTAACTAACTTGTAACTGTATTAAAATCATTTAAATGGTTTGTAACAAATCCACCTTCTGACATCTTCATATTAAATAAACGCTTCATAAGAAATACCTTATTTGAGGCCGAGGGTTTTTCATATAGTTTGGCCAATGCTGACATTAAACCTTTGTTGTCTTTTCCTTTGAAATATTAAACACTACTAATGCCGCTAGGCACAACCGTATTGTTCCAAGTGCCTTTCTATCGAGAATATCCCATTCTGTGTATGTCATACTTGTCGGCTTCTTTGTCTTTCCGCTCAATGGTAGGTATAGATATATCTGATACATATAATCTTTCATCTGCATCTTCCACAGTTGGTAGTTTTGGCTGTTGAATTTTTCGACCCTAAATCTACCATCTTCTGCCATTGCTCCCATTCAAACCAGGAACCCTTCTCTCCTGCGAGTTTATCAGCGAAATAGACCTTTGGCTCTGATACCAGTTGTTAGAAAATTTTATATGACAGAGTAATGGAACACATCAAATATTGCAGAAATATAAACACAGAAAACACATAAAACAAGAGAGACACAGATATACGTGGTTCACCCAGTTTGGGCTACGTCCACGGAGAAACAACTAGTCCTTTTATTATATTATCCAGCAAACTGAAGAGATACAACCTACAATAGATCCGCTGTAACTCCCTCTTTGCTCTCAATCTCCTCTCTTTTCTTCACTCTGAATATAGATATACATAGATGCAATACAATTCCCTCATTTATAGCGAGGGGTTGCCTTCTTCGGCAAAAAACCCTAAATTAAACATAACTTCTACCGTCAGATCATCTGCTTAATGAACGACCTAGATTGACTATAAATTACTATACTTTTACAAGGCAATTTTACATCTATTTTTAGCTTTGGGGGCGTTACCCCTGAACCCCCCAACTGGGGGGGATTGGCCCCCATGAACCCCCACAGGGGGGACAAGTCCCCCCTGTAGCCCTTCATGTGGAGGGGTGTATAATCTTCCTGGGGTTTACATCTAGCTGAAACCTTTGAATACAAAAGATAATCATGCTCCACACCCAACAGATGTCATGTTCCCATCACTTGTCAAAGAAAAAATAGTGTTTGGCCTTATTGTTGTAAATCATATGTTGCAATGATGATGTGTTTTCCATCATTTGTTGAAGCAACAATGATATGTTGGCCTTGTTTTCGTGGTTGGGTTATTGTGCCCATTTTGATGTAAACTTGACCATTGAGTATGTGTCATAAACTCGTGGCAAGTATGGGATGTTTGCGTCATTATTTGGTCATGTAAGTCAAGCATGTAATTTGCAAAACAATGTACTACAGGTTGCAGGTGTCGGCTCATCACTTAAGGCTTCGAAGAACAAGGGTGAAGGAGATGGAAGTGAGGCCCTTCAGGGGGCTTGTGATGCAGGCAAGATACAAGGAAGATATAGATTATTTTTCATGATTTTGGAGGACCAAAAGCTCCTCAGTCGGGAGGATTGATCCAGGTGGCTAGAGGGACACACAGAGGACAAAGAGGGCTTATGGAAGCTCAAAAATAAAAGTGATTAGAATGTTTTCAAACTAGGACCAGAGCGTAGATCTCGTCGCCCTGATCGCAACACCGTGAACGGTTTGTCAAACCAAGCTTGTATGCGAAAGTTAGAGGAAGTCAAAGTTCAGGGCTGATTGGATGATCTGGCAAGCTCAAGGAAGGAAGGCACAATTTCGCCAAAATCCGGCCCCTGGATTCTGACAAAAATTATGGCCTCATTAAAATGTCTCCTATGGTCAAATTTCAGAAATTCAAAAAAATGGCTATATAAAATAAAAAAAAAAACAAAATAAAATATTTAAAGTGGTGGCGGGCCATGACCCTTGCCACCCCCATTGCACTCACTATATATATATGGGTTATATATATAAACCAACACATTAAACATTAATGTGAGGCCGACGGGGATTGAACCCGCCCGACCCATGTGGGCCAGCCCCCGTCAGGCGGCCCCATGTGGTGGCATATGTACCAACCATATACGCAACCGAACCATTTAATACAATGCCCCATTTAATATTTAAAACAAACCTCTGCCACAATTAAACAACGTGCCAATTTTAAGCGGTTATAAAAAAATCATATGCCAAAATATATTTTATATGCTTGCCTAATTTGAGAGGGTCAAGATGTTGGGTCCCTATAATACTAGTGATTACCCCATTACTATTGTAGTTGTATCCCTTATTAATATTGTTGTGCCCCTGTTGTCCCCATATTGTTATTACTGTGCCCCATAGAATCCCTCTATTGTTATTTTTGTGGCTTTATATTATTATTGTTAGGTCAGCTGGGTTATATTGTGACTCCTTAGACTCCTATATATAGAAAGGAGGTTTTATCATTTGAATTAGCCAAGAATTGTTCATTTATGTAATGTAAAGGAGGTTGCCCCCTCGAAGAGGTTGAATTCTAAGGCATTGATCTATCTTTTCTATCTTTTCTTGAGTTGGTTTTATAACAGTCTAATACGAGGATGAGAGTTTAGGAAAGCTTCTTTAATGAGGAACCTGTCCAGTTTCCTTGCGAGGCTGTGATCACCACTGCGGTTGTTAGACCAAGTATACTGAATCCTGGTGGATGGAATGTCAACCCACTGGTGCTGCTCAAGTAAGGCAAAGATAATGTCTGACAGCCCATCCACTTGAGCCGAGTGTCCCTAGGATTTGCTAAAACCCAACGAAAAATTCAAATCCCCTCCCAGAATGATATTGTCAACTTGAATGAGGTAAGAGTCAAGGAGGGACCACTAAAATGTTGCCCTATCCATACATGGACCATATGCATTCATGATTTGGATCTCAGATTCCAGAGAGCGGGCAAAAATTTTCATTCTGATAAAACCTCTGCCTCCCCATAAGTTCCTGGGATCCATAGATTTTTTGCAAAAAAATATAGCAATACCTCCAGATCTCCTGGACGCGTCCAAAGCGTGGAAAGTCCAGTTAGATAGCCACAAATTTAGAGTAGTAATAAGAGATATAGTCGGGGAAAGAGTTTCTTGAAGAAAAATGATGTCCAACTAGGAAGAAGTGAGCAGTCTCCTAAGGGCTAGCTTTTTGGGCTGGGTAGCAGACCCTCTGCAGTTAAAGGATAAGATCTTCATGGAGGGTGAGGCAGAGGGCCATTCCTAGCTCTAAGGGCCTTGAAAATGGTCTTTTGACGTCTGAGGGAAACTTCTTCACCCATAGTGTCTTTGGCTTTAGTGAGCTATGATGAGTGACCCCTAGATGATTTCATGGAGGAGGGGGAAATCACAGGATCTAGCCCAATCGCATCGAAAGCCCTATCCTTCAATCTCAAGTGGAGAGGGTACTGGGGGGAGACAGGGGGGAGGGTAGGGGGAAGATGGGAGGTAGGATGAATGCAGGGATGGGAGGTAGGGTGCAGTAATGGGGGGGAGAGGGAAGGGAGCAATTAAGGGACGAAAGGGGGGTGACGCCATGGGTTTGCATGTTAGATGAAGATACCAAGGCAGAAGCAATAGGGATGGATGAAACCATGCATGAAAGAGATGCAATATCATTCTAAAATCTAGATAAAGGAGAAGTGAGAGCAGGAGATGTAAAAAACATACCCGAAGACAAGGAGGGCTCCTTTATAGGTCCATAGCTAGCTGGAGGAAGAGGTGAGGATGAGACAGTAGGCTTCTTGTCAGGAGCCTCCTTTGTGGGAATTCTTTGGAGGGCCTCATCATCTCCGTCGATGATATCGAGTACCATGGATTCAACCTGCCGTGAAGAATCTCCACTAGGTTTCTCAGCCCCCTAACTCTGATTAGTACCCCACTTCTTATGCAAGAGAGGACAATCCCTGTAAAGTTGTCCAACTTTGTGGCATCTGCGGCAGTGATACGGGATTCCTTCATAATCAATGATTTTATTGTGGGAAATATCCCTCCATTGTATAGTGATGTACTCCTATAAGCCTCCTCTAGTGTCAAGATTTACAAGAATATGGGCATATGCCATCATACCCGTGTACTAATAAGACTTATCGTATTCCATGTAAGTGTCGAGAGCGTTTCCAATCCTCTTGAAGATATCTTCAGACCAATATTTTAATGGGAGCCCAAGGAGCCGAATCCACACAGGTCAAATGCCAATTTGTTTAGTTTTTGGATCAAAAAGAGGCGTCCATCACTTCAGGAACATCGGGGCATGTTCAAAATGCCAGTAGGAGGATAAGACACAATTTGTGTGGTCGACATGAGCAAATTTCAATGCGAACCGTCCTCTCACAAACGTCTACATGAAGGGGACGTCAACCAGATGGTGACCCCATACCTCCGCCGCCCAGGTCTTCAAGAGGGCTGCCAAGTAGTTCTGGCCCCTAATGCGACTGACTAAAACTTTGTCAGTGAAGTCCATAGTCTCCCCCCATTGTATGTCCTCTTCTAACCTCAGGAAGGTATCATTTGCCTTTGATTTGAAACACTTGTACTTCTTCTTGGTCCCCTGAGGAGGAGGAAATTGTTGTGATTGATCCTGAACGGGATCAGAGTGAACTGGGGGAGAGTTAGGGTTTGACGAGGAGGGGGAGAGACTACCAAGAGAGGTGGGTAAGTTACCAGCAAGTGGCTGGATGGTGGAGAAACAGCCATAAAGAGGAGCATGAGATACCTGAGGGTTTATACCATAAGAACTTGTGGGTACTCGTTGAGGAGTCAGCTGCCGGGTCAAGTCTTTAGTAACTAGGGGGCTAAACCAGGGTTTGGGTCCAAGCAGTTGGAAATATAACCCAGGGAGGTAGGGGAAGCTGGGGGGTAGACAACACAGGTCAGGTAGGAGGGTCGTCCGGCAGGATCACAGGAAGCGGATGAGACGATTCTGCTAGAGAGTAACCAGTGCTAAATAAGCCAGACGACGTAGGGAAAGAGGAGCGCTAGATGGATACCCGCTCCAGGGGGTCATCGAAATAGTCCACGGCATCAATGTCATCCATGTCGGTAACAACTTCTCGGAACAGAGGACACCTCGGAACTGTAGGTGTAACGGAGAGAGTGCCAAATAAACCCCGACCGGACCGCCAAGAAAACAGGAGTAAACCGTAGAAAGTGACAGTCTGTAAAATGGAGTGAAGAAAAACCCCAACGCCCCAACAGACCTAGCCCAGGTAAGAGAAAATGATAAACGCAACAGAGGGATGTCGGCATAAAACCAAAACCGCGTCGAGGGGAAGGCATCAAGCAGGGATATAGTGGCCCTCCATGGTTCTGTTGCCTACAGAAATTCTAAACCCTAGCCGTAACCCTAGCGAGCCTTGTCCATATTCCTCCTTCCGCCTCCAAAAGGTAGTGGCCTTGGCCCGATTTAGATTAACTACTCGCACGATGAGCTACGACTTTGCTCGGGATCGAACACAAGATGGGTCCGTCATGAAGAGGTCGACTTTACCACTACATCGCCTCCACGACCTTAAAGGGGTGACCATTTTTACTTGAAAGTATAATTAAAAAAGAGTTCTCTAATGTTGGGAAGTTGTTCTAAAACGGCTCCCCAAATTTGTGGCCCATTTGAAATTATGGCTACGGTGGGGCCAATGGCATACTAGCAGGCATTACCAACAGATACTAGAATTTATAATGTATTTCATGTGTCTCTTTTGAAAATACATATACCTAACCATACTAAAAAATTGGCGGCATGTTGTACAAGTCAAGCCAGAAGAAGAATTCTAGCTTGAACCTCTGTATATTTTGGATGAGAGAGAAACCACTCTCTGAAATAGAACCATTTCTTACATTAAAATGCAATGGAAACACTTTGGATGTGATGAGGCCACCTAGGAAAGGGAATAGGAAATGATGGATACTTTTCCTATGTTGTTTCTAAAGAAGAATGGAATATCAATACACTGAGGATGGTATCCGATTTTAAAGGGAAGGGGAGATGTAATACCCCTGAATAATTACTTTATGATTTCACATTATTTATTGGCTAGAAAAAAATTAAAAGATTAAAAATACCAATGATATTATATGATGATGTCTATATTCTTTTATTTTAAGTAATTGGAAAATAAATTGTTTTTTTTGTGTGAAAATACTTTGAAATGTGTTAAAGGTTGAAACATGAGATTTCATTCTTAACTATTAGGAAAACAATTAGAAAATTGTTATGCCTAGGGTGGTAGGACCAAAAAGGAGGAAATATCCTCCTTTTTCCAGATTGAATGACATAATTCAAAAGATGAAAAAAAGAAGAGAAAATCATTAATAATCTATTTTCATGACTGGAGATAATTGTCATGAGCTGTAGACTATGTAGAAGCATTGTGGCTGAGAAATATGATTGATTTTATGAAAATAACTAATGGGAGAGAAAGACTTGTTGAACCTTGAATTTTTTATAGGACACTAAAAAAAGTGTTCAGGTGGTGAGCTGTGAAAATAATTTTTAGTTGTTTTCCTAACATGAGAAAGGAAGCTAATGGGGAACTAGTTGTTAAGGTAGTCTAAAGGTTGGGAGGAACATGTAAGCCTTCGACACATTTCCTAGGAATTTATAGATAAGTAGATAAATATTTATTTCTATTATTGATTGATTTTGTAAAAACAAATGGGGTGGGGGTGTTAGAAAATTTAAAGATGATGCAGACAAATTCAGGGATAGTTAGTACAATTTGAATAATGTATGTTGAAACATAATATTTTTAAATGTGCATTTCATATATATGAAGAATGTTTTTCTTTTGTGCTAACTCATTAGAGGGAACCATGTGGTATAGGTGAAAAGGTAGCTTTGGTAATGATATCGACGATAAATGGGTAAAATAATCCTCTATCCTAATATCCTAGTAGGAGAGGAGAAATTATGGAGAATATGTAGGAAGAAATTAGATTAGGAAAATAATAGAGTTTTAGTTAAGAATTATGAATATTGCCATGTTTGTTCAATTATGTCTTTTCTTTATCTTCTTGGAAATGTTTTGGAAGTGGGTAAAATGTATCTAGAAAAGAAGCTACTTATGAATAAGCTATAAATATGGTTTGTATGGGTTGCCTAGAATTAAGTGAAACCAAGTTAGAAACTCCCAAGGGCCTCGATTAGGGTTAACATTATGTGAGGACCCAAGAACATCTATCTTGAATTTTGGGGAAAGTAAAACCTAGGAATGAAAGGGAAGTAATTCCCATGATAGGACCTGCAAGGACCTCTCTCTCTGATATTATATAGTATATATATATATATAATATAATATTATAATTAATATATATATAATATCTATATATATATATATATATATATATATATATTAATATATAATATATATATAATATATATATTATATCAGACCAGGCCTTGCAGGTCCTATCATGGGAATTAAACTTCCCTAATCATTATCCACTAACGAACACAAATTGTTTTGTATGTTTTGTAGGGAAAAACAAACTTCTAGAATGGTCTCTTTCGTACCTCACTGCTCAATAAAAATACTATACAATATATATATATTATATATATAAATATATATATAATATATATAGATCTAAATATATATATAATATATATAGATAATAGATTATATATATATTATATATATATAATATATATATACATATAATCCATAACAATTTGGTTGTTGTTACTGGATAAGCATTATGAAACAAAACATTGAAAATGGTGAATAACACATATACAAACATAATCTAGAACCAAGAGATAAACACATAAATAGCGATTAATGAAGCAAACAAGTCAACCTAATTATGGAAAATGGCTCCGTTTATTGACTGTTTATGGTAGATGATGAATACCATAGATGAATACTAAACAATTGAAGAGAATTATTTGAGTTATGGTTTTAAAAATGCTCAGCAAGGAGGTTCCTTTCTTCACTCTCTTTGCAATCATCTTCTCTCTATCAAAGAAGTATCAAGACTCTCTCAAAGGTGAAATCCTATCCACACTAGAGTGATGAGTTGCTAAGAAGAAACTTTGTCAACACAATAGAGCTCTACTTCTTATGCTTCAACAATTAAATGAATGATTGCTCTAATAACAATTTTTCCAGCATAACATTGTCTTCCCTTTGGTCCTCCCATGGCATGTTTATATATTACTTTTCGAATCCCTCTTCCCTCTCTTGGTTCGGGAAGGAAAATTACTTATGAGTAGGACAAGAGGATTCCTTTAAGGGTTTCATATCTTTAGGGTGACTCAAATTCAACTTTCCTTGACTGAAACCTATCAGCGAATCATCTTCCAAGTGTGGGAAGTGGTCCCGAATTTTCTAAGTCAACCATTTCTTCGACTGCATGGATTTTGAAGGAAATATTACACTATTGTGTGACTATTGAAGCGAAAGCCACATAGTCATAAATTTTCAATTTTATGCATTAGACGTTAGGAGAATTTGTTTTTTTTTAACTTCAAAATGTCTCCAACTGGAAAATCTTCACTTGTACGTTCTATTAGACAACTTTGGGCATGCTTTCGTTTGTAAAAATATGTGCATGATTTTCTAGTGTTAATATTTTCCCCTAATATATGAGGTTAGGGGAAAACATATAGATGAAATACATCATGTTTTCTTTCGTGACTGAGAGTCTAATGAACTTCTTAATAGATAGAATACCTTGCTACAGAGATGAATAGGGAAAAACCTTAACTGGGATAAAAGATAACCATGATATGAAAAAAGGGTGCTTATATGAGATAGGTATGTCCCATGCTTGTTATGATGACTAGTGACTATTTGTTACAATCAAATAGGAAATATTCCTATCAAGTTAGTGTCAGAGTGGCTAACATGTTTTTTTTTCTAAGTTTAATCTATTAATATGATACAAAAAGGGGGATTATAGTGAGGCTTAGCCACAGAGGATCCAAGCCTCAATCATCACACATTCATAATAATTATCTTTGACTACCCCAACAAAGGGGAAACCACTCCAAAAAATATGAGTCCAAAAATAGCCCACACAGGGATAACCAGTTTCATCATAGCATAATTGAGACATAATAACCAAATCATAATCCTATCCTGAAGACACATAAAACTAAATAGAAACTGAACCATCAACATGACAAAACATCCACCTGGCAGACTCGACACTTGGAACTCACTCTTCTGGGGCTGGTACCTCCACTATTGGACACGGGTACTTGTCCAGGTTGTCTTCCTCGTCCGACTCGCCATGTGCATGAGCTTGTTGGCCTCCCTCCATGCTGCATGCTCCTACACGCGGTCCTGACGTGTTTACTTGGCAACTACCAGAAGCCTTCTTGTAACTGACCTTGCCCTTCTCAACATGATGACTGCCAACAACAACTTTGCCATGCATTCTGGTTTGACGTTATCAGCTTCCTGATGACTAGTGTTGTCCCAACTTTTGTTGCTTGGTCATGCTCTGTTCGCCTCCTCAGTGAGATCATCTAGAGGAGTAGGCAGCTCAATTTCTTCCATGATGGTAATTGAGATGGTGGAGACGATAACTGGGCGGTTCAGTGAGCTGCAGAATTGGAACTACGTGGTTTGAGGAGTAGGGTACGAAGGAAGGGGAAAGTTAGCAGTGTGGACTGTTGCATCTCCAGGACCAGTGTTATGGAGCCAGGCTCTGCCTCTACTGCTTCGAGTGTCTAGGTAACACCCCACGAAACTGAGCAGGTTGGGGTTATTGGAAGAGGAGGCAGGGGAAGCCGAATCAGGGCTAGGCATTATAGGTGATTGAGAGCTCCGCCTCTTGTTCCCCCTCTTCTACTGTGCATACAATGGTAGACCATGGTGGGGAAGGGAACAGGGGGAGAATCAGTAGGAATTATGGAGGAATTGACAGAGAAGCTATGTAGGGAATATACAGAGGAGTTTTGGTCATGAGTAATATTGCAAAGGTTGGTGTGGGAATGGTGGAATCCATTACCCAGATAGATACAACTTAATAGCCAACATCTATGACCAATGATGGTGCACACATTCAGCTCTCCCACCTATGGAGGAAAAACACAGTGATTCAAGGTGGGCAGAATAATAGAGAAATTCACAGGCTCCATTGTTATGTGGGAAGTGGCTTTGTCTCGACCTGTGTAGTCATTAAATGGCTCCTGTGAGGTGACGTGAATGCCATTCAGAGTGGCATGGGGGAAGTTGGAGGGGGCCATGTGGCCACCCCATCCGCTTCCTTGCCATATTGTCATATTAATACCTGGGATGAACACTCGCATCTAGGAAGTGGCTGACATGTTGATAGCTGATGATGATAATTGTTTATGCCCACAAGAGTGATTCTTCAACAAATAGACTAAACTAGGTTCCTCCATGCATCACAAAGATGAAGCACTGCTTGAATGAGTTTCTTATGGATGCATGGGTATTTGACTATGGGTACCTCCCATGCATTAAGATGTAAGAACTTCTATGTGAGGTGCTATACAATGCATGAGTTTTCAACTAAATGAGAGAACTGCAACACTCATGTAGTACGATACCACCCTGACAAGAGAAATGATGTTGGTGTCGAATTCCAGGGGGATCGATAACATTAATGGGAAATAGTTATTCCCACTATGCCACCCTAGTATGTCCCTAAAGGGTGGGAAGCACCCAAGGTACTTTCTCAATCCTAGAAGATGGGTGCTGAAGTCGAAGGGAAAGAGGCATCAAACTTCCCAAAACGATGATTCAACAAATCAAGATGTGTAGTGAAACAAATTATAATAAGGTGGGTCAACAAGGAATGATAATTAAAGTTGGTGATATGAATGGATATGGACAACGTTCCCAAGGTTGGAGCTATAATGCGAGTGGCGACAGTAAAAACAATTCTTATAAGAGGAGTGGCCCTAGAGTCAATAGGACATCCAAGATAGGTGTGAGTATGTTCTGATTGGCGTGGAGAGGATAAATAAATGTGGATTATGTATGAGCTCTAACCAAGGGAAACTAGGGACTATCACTGGGCACAAGGCATGAAGATATTGGTGGGAACTATTTTCCTAAAAAAGAATTGTACACTTTCCAAAAGAATGTAAAGGTGGTTTCAGATGTACATACCTGGAGAAAGTGCCGCATGAAAACACTGACATGCATGATGGTGGAGCTAAAGTGTATTTTGTGAACAGTGGGGGCCCCATTGGTTGGTCTCATATTTGGGTTGATGAGGCATATGAAGTGACACAAATGAGCTTATGATGTATGGATGTATAATATGCCCAATGTTGAATGTGAGAGAGAATTCATCTTTATTGTCGCAAATGAATAAGATGATATGGGAGTAAGGTTGGTTAGTAGTAAGTGAAGAAGAGAGGAATGAGGCTAATATTCAAGGCATGCAAATGAGATGGCTCCCAGGCCGAAGTAGTTGATCCTGGATTAATAATAGAACGTGGGGGTCTATAACATGAGGCGATCCATGAGTGGCAAGGCACTATCGACCAGTCATGGGAATTTTACCACGTGAAAAGGGGAGGTGGTGGTAAAATTATTTGAAATGATGGAGCCTATGGTGCATTTCATTGAAATTATGTTAGGATATGCAAATCTTTGTAGGAATCCTATCATGTTGAGTGATGAATGAAACCTTCCCTGTCGACGACCACTGAGGTGCTGATTCTGGTGGGAAGTTATTGTTGTACCTACAACCTTAACGACCAATACCCCAAGTGAAAACTCCTTGATAAAAACATGCGTAAGTTGAAATGGGTTAAACAAGATGGATGAAGAAAAAAAAGCCACACTTAAAAAGGTGCTCTGAGCGTGCGGTGGGCCAAAAAATGGGTTTGCAATTGAAATGGAATGGATGGTACCATGATGTAGATGATGTGGTTTTGATCCTTGTGTCTCTGATAGTTTTGAAAATGGAGGTGATGAGCTCCTGTACTAGGTTCTAGAAGATGACAAAGAGGGTGATATATAGGGAAAACTAGGACATATGCCATGTCATTTGTATTTTCTATTTTCGAAGATCAGAGTTGTTCTAGGAGTTGTTTCTTGTTGTTGCAGTGAGCTTGTGTATCTCGGTAGTGCGCGAGGAGAGACAGGTTAGAGCATGTAACCCTAGCTTTGTCATTTTGGTAGACTAGGTTAGGTAGGCTGTATAGAAGTGACCCGTATGACCTTTTTTAGGGTAAAAAAATTTGACCAGGTGGACAACTGAGTTTCAGCTGCGCAGTCTCCACAGGTATCTTAGGAACACCTGAGGAGCCTCCACAGGTGTCTAATGGCTAGTTTCAATGACCATGTGGCTTAGGGGAAAAGGTTGTAAGGTTATTGGTTTAATGACCCCACATCTAAGTCGTCCAAGCCAACAAAGTCCATGCGCTTGTAATGAGAAAACCAACTCATAGACTGCATGTCTACTTTTTGACCAAACATCTAGCCTAGTATCTAGCATCATCATGGCCTACCTTAGGGACACTCGAGGAGCCTCCACAGGTGTCTGAAGGCTAATTTCACTAACCATGTGGCTTAGGGGAAAAAACTTGCAAGGTAATTGGTTTAATGACCCTACATCTAAGTCATCCAAGCTAACAAAGTCTGTGCGCTTGTAATGAGAAAACCAACTCACAGATTGCATGTCTACTTTTTGAGAAAACGTCTAGCCTAGTATCCAGCATCATCATGGCTTATGGTTGGACAGATACACAGAATATGTGTATGTTAGAGAAATAGACATGCATCTTATCCACCTATTATTTACATAAACATGCAAATGCATGAAAATGATTTTGCAGCCTAGGACGATGCTTTTTAATTTTTGACATCCTTGATGGCAGAATAGGCATCCTATGGAGAGAGTGCCACTGGGAACCCCTTCACATAGTGATTGTTGGAGATGTTGCTACTAGTAGGACACTACCGGGATGGGGGTTGCTAAAGTTTCTTCATAACCCTATTATGAGGTCGTAGGATGCATTCCCATTGTTCCTGATTTGATGTTGGGATACAAAGAGGGAGATATTATGTATATGACAAGCTTACCTACCTATTTATATTGAGGTAGATGTGTATTTCGTTACTGGGTCGGTGCCTGCTGTGGAGGTCTTATAGGTACCCCTCCCGACTGGGTAGGTAGACACTCATGTGTGGGCATGGTGTCACTATGGTACCAATGCTAGTGATGAAGGGTGCATCTGGGTTGTTTTCATTATAGATATTTTGAGCATGCTGCTCTAGTGATGATTGTATGACTTGCTAGGTTGGGTGCCCATCATCGGGTGTCATGACCTCAAGTTGCAGTGCTAGAGAGATTGTAGATTGGACACTTCTTTGAGTAGGTTAGATTTATATATAGGGGTATGATATCATAGCTTACACAAGTGCGACAGGGCCAAGCATGGAGTTTCTGTTATGCGAGGGCCTTGTGTAGTATTTTGTATGAGAGGGTACTAATGCTCCAACCATTTTTAGAGTGTCGTCAGGTACTGCTAGAGACCCATAGATTAGGCGGTGGGTTTTAGTGATGCTGCGGGGTAGTGATGGTGCCACCAACTGTTATTGGAATGCTACTGTGGAGGGCTGCTTCAAATCCAACGCTGAGATGATTCTAGAATACACCTATCACAGTGTGGATTTAGGGGTGATCTAGAGACAATGCTTGCTCTTTATGATGCTTGGGGGCCAACAGGTATGTCATTTGTGATTTATGCATTTTTCTTTCTTACATGCATACATATGATGCATATTTTTTATGATGTTGATACCATGTATGTTTGCTTGGAGATGTGGGACCTTGCGAATGACCATTGGCCTACTTGATAGACAACAACCCTTGATGCATGGTTGTTTCTGATGCAATTGCTATGCTGCAACAATAGAGGGATGCTAGAGGTAAGGAGGAGCCTGAGAGACTAATGTAGCATCATCATATAGAAATTATTCGACCCTTAGGAAAGGGAAGCAACTCCTACACTTTTGCGGAGATGACAAGGCTGCGAGAGCATGCTGAGGTGGAAGAGGCTCAAGCAGATGCTATAAAGGCGTAGCCGAGTGACTCATAGGATACATGGGGTCAAGCTGTCACCCTTACGAGGAGGACTCCTGAGGAGGGGTGGGCTCCATTACGAGAGGAGAGAGTGGAGACAATGATGGAATGTGACATAGCATGATGATTGGCTCTTCGTCACCTCGTACTGGCCGCAATGACTACGTGTCCCATACAAGCACCAGATGAGTAAGTGGGATGTCAGGCAGGGGGTGTAGGGCCACAACGCTAGTTAGGGATTTTGTATGTACCAGGGAAAGAACCCATTATAATGATGTTGCTCTATTTTGATGACCTATTTTTTTTGGCCTTGAGCTAGAAAACATATATTTTTGTACTCATATATATATTTTTTTTATATACAAGATATGATTTTTTTCGACTCTTATGATGTGTCTTGATGGCGATATATATGTGATACCTTCAGTCTAGGATTTGATTAGCGAGGAAGTGAATTGTATGATTTTCATTTCTTGGTATATGTGTAAATGTGATATGATCAAAACCATGGGCTAACCTTTTTGTATACAGATATTTCCGAAAGAGGCATGGATCATAAAATTTGAAGGTTCTATTCAACTATGATACAATAAGCTGGGAATCAAGGTATATATGTACATGACTACCACCTAGATGGGAGGCATCAGCCAGGAGGCCTATGACAATGTTGTATTCGGCTTGATTTTTGGTAGTCGACCCTATACATAATCCATTGGTGAGACATGGTGTGTGGTCGAGAGAGTATATGGCCCAGGATGCTACAACGAGGTTTTGTGACCATCGAGAAGCACTGTTAGTGAAACCATGATGATAGGTTGGAGGATGATCCATTTATGATACATGATGATAGAAATGGTTTAGAGTGTATCAATGATGAATTGTTCATCATAAAAATAAGTCATGGCACATACAATGTCATTTTAGGGATACTTGCCATGTTATGATGGAATTTTTTTAAAATAGAGTCCATTGATGAGATAGTTGAGGCAAGTCCCCTCAGACTATGGTAATATATATGCCCCCTTAAGGAAGGGAAGTTTGATAATGTATGGACCCTTCCATAATGTTTTTAATTTCCCAAGTCCTATTGCTTCATTGGTAACAGCGTAACAAAGGACTACTGCCCCCTTAGTAAAGGACCTGAGGGTGACATTGTGGTGAAAACAGGCTTTTATCTAGTTTTTGTGTGCTTCATTATGGTGGAGAGATTCTCGTTGGATTTCGTTTACTTTTTCCAGTTGAACCAACCTTTGCTCTAAAGGTGTAGTGTCAATGAGAAGTTCGATAGCTAAGTGCAAGGTAGGTATCGCGCACTCAATGGGGAGGACAACTTTGACCCCATAAACTAACTAGAAGGGTGTGAATCCTGTAGATGCTTTAACTACCATGCGGTACATCCACAAGGCTGGAAACAACATATTCTTTCAATTAGTTTTGTGGTTGTTCACCATATGCTACAACATTGTTTTAAGGACATTGTTGGTAGCTTCTACCTATCCATTAGACTGAGGGCAGTATGGGGAAGCGAACTCGTGGGAGAAGCCAAGGTGTTGGGATAATTCCTAAAATATTTTGTTATCAAAATGTTTACCATGATCAGATACCAGCTCCTTGGGAACACTGAACTGTGTTATGACATGGTTGAAGAAAAACTGTGCAACATTTTTTTCATTGTTATTGTATGTGGGCACCTCCTCTGCACATTTGTGAAGTATTCGATTACAACCACAATGTACTTATGGTTTCCTAATGATGGGGGATTGCAACTCATGATTTCTATGATCCATTTACAGAAGCAGTCGACGACAATGACTGGTGTAGGGGACCTGGTGGGGCAAATGCCTTATGAGCATATATTTGGCATCACTCACATCTCTTGATTTCTTTAATACAATCATGGAAATGTGTGGGCTGGAAAAAACGAGCATGGAGACCTTTCTTACCGATGGCCATCCTAGACAGGTGGCCGCCACAAGCCTCGTTATGGAAATCCTTTAATACATTCTCATCTTGTTTGTGAGTGAGGAATCGATGGATGTTGGTATCGACACCCCATCGATAGAGGGAATTCAGCAGAAAGAGTTAGCGGGAGGGTCTAGTGGCTTATTCGCCTCTAGTCATTGCAGATAAGTTTAGGTTTAAACTTCTGAGTTCATAAAAAGAGGAGGATATCATCATACCAGGGGTCATCCATTGATACTAAGAACAAATTTTCGTCAGCGAATGCATCATTAACGAGGGATCCTTGGGTCTATGTTAGGAAATTAATGATGCACTTGGCAGGGATAAAGGAATTCATTTTCTTAGTGGAGGCAAACTGATGATCGAATTGTTGCATAATAATGACCCAATGAGCATATTTTTGGTTCATCAAATGACGAGTGAGAAATTATCACATAAGGTTGATATTTTCTACTATGGTGGTGGCTCATAAGAATATGTAATGTTGAAGCTTCTATATAGAGTGGACGAGGGTTAAGGTTGTCTTTTTGTCTCACTCATACTTCAGTGCAACCCAAAAGAGGTTCTTGCTAAGATAATAGATTATGTGAACTCTATTATGAGGTCTTTCTTGAACCAATACCCCAATGATGGCTACCTCAAATTGCCATAGGTATATGGTATAGTCCTTATTATGGTTGGGAGGGCTAATCAAAGGTGTCCGAGGGGAAAATTTGTCTTCTGCATGAAGAGGTTGATGTTGAATCCTAAGTTGTCTAAAGGTTTGCAACATATGACATGTCTCATAAATATGAGATTTACTGGTGGAAATACTACATAGACAGCTAGTGTTAACACTATAAATGGTGTCGGTGTCAATATCATCCATAGGGTGAGATGATGACTCCTAGTTGGTGTCATGAGGTGGGGAAATGTTTTGATGTGAGTAGCCTCTATATTTTAGTATCAGCATGAGGTGTGTTTCCAATGCAAGGTTTACTCAATGCTTCTACCATTTCTCGAAAACATTGAAGGTACTGATAGTTCCACATCTACTGTACTTGAGAGAAGCTGTGACACTAATGACATGAATGTATAGCACAATTAGGTCATGGAGTATACACCAACTAGAAAAAGATGACTTTAATCTTGCCAATTCTCGACATTGATTTATTAGGTGGTTGGGTCTATTTCATAGGGTGCATGTGTAGGGTGATTTTGAAAAAGTGGCCCAAGGCAATTTTGTCTTTCTTCTAGATCCAAACTGATGGTGGTGGGGTTGACACATTGATGGGTACCTTACATTGTGTAAGGTGGGGTTTTGGCCTCGAATATGCATAAGATGTACCTAGATATGTCGTCCCCCACTCGTGTGGTGTTATTTGGGGATTGGGTATTTGGTTCGACTAGATCAGATTTCTTAGCGATAAATCAATGCATGAAATCCAACAGTTCACGAAATCGGGAAAGGTGTGGGCAACACCTGGTATGATGGGTTCCTACGCAAATGTGGATACTATGAATCCTACATCTATGTATGTCACTTAGGTTGATGTGTAGGTTAGGGTAATACCTCCTAAATTCTTCTATCTTGGGATGTTGGTTTATGAAATGGTCTAGTTCATTGCGTAAAGCACACATGGAGATATGTTTGGGTATCACTAATTCTAGTTGAATCCATGCATGGTGGGATGTTGAGGGACCAGAAGAGGGATATGAGAATGAAGCGTCATCCACTGTGACACAAAATATGGTTTTAAACTCATCATCTTCCATTGTGGTGGCTAATATTCATGGTGTCATAGTATTGGATTGGACGACTGCACTTAACACATCTCAATATCGAGAGATTTCAGTGCAATGATGAATGTAATTCCCATATTTTGTGCATATGGGAAATGCATGATTGATGTGGAATGCCTTATAATGCACAGGTGTGGTTGTTTCTCTAGTAGGGAGAGGGGGGTTCAATGGCGCTTTTGGGGAAACAAAAAGAGTTTTTTACTCATCTAACTCGGGGCACATATTGTTAAGGTTCCCAAATAATTAACACAAGGCATAGGGTGGAGGCATCCTAGAGGAGGACGTGCTTGAAGCCTCGAACTTCTTTCCTTTTTTCTTATCCCTTTTTTCTAGAACTAGCTGGTGTCGAGGAACGAATTTCTTATTGTGGGGTGTTATCTTGAGGAGGGGCTCCAGGAATGACTCCTGTTGAGTTGATACATGAGTTTACAGACATAGACTAAGGGGCTAGATACCAAATTGATATCGTTAGAGCCATATTAGGCAATGAGAGTGTTGCAATGACTTGGGGCGAGAGAAGGCTAGGTGGATGGAATAAGAAAGGTGTTTGGGTGACAGCGTATGGTAAGAATGAAGGATCAGAAACAACATTGTTGCTAGTATCTAGGACTAGTTCCCAATCTTGATGGGTGTTTGATGAACTCATCATGCACACGAGGGCTCCTATGGCTGAGGGGGTATCCTCTATCACAAGTGGGTATACTCAGAATGTCACGATAAATTTTGATTGCTTAAGCTGTCTGGGGTGTAAACTAGTGTACTTTCTGACCAATTTGTGAGAAGATCCATGGAAGGGTAACACACGATCAGGGGCAGTTAATGTCTTCTTCTCATAGTATGTGAGTTGGTCAGTTGTAATAATTTTCTCGACATGGGGGAAAATCATTACCCTGAATACAGAAGATGCTACTACTGAAATTTCATGCATATAACTTCGACGAAGAAGGATATTTTAATCGAATAATGCATTCAATACTTTGATGTCTATGAGCATGGTTTTACCAAATAGTTTTACTTGAATTCCTTGGTGTAGGCCTATAGGAATAGAAAGGCACCCGTCCTATACTTTGAGAGTGATGTGAGATGGTTTGAGTTTGGGAGATTAAATTTTTATCCAAATCATTTTGGACCTAACACATGCGGATGCCCCCTCATCAACTATGAAATGGTGGATGGTGACATTCCGGACTGAGACAGGAATTTGAGAAACAAAAGCTAATGGTAGGCATAGGGTGGATTTGTCTAGGTCAAATACAATTAAATGAGAATAGACATGATAATTTGATCCTAATAGTGAAAGTAATGCTTTCCATTACCTTGGGCATGATTTCAAAACTTGCAATGCTAACATAGTTGAAGGCGTTTAGCTAATTCAATGATTATTCTATAGCTGTGAACAGCCTCTCAGTTATATTCAACTTGTTGTAAAGTAATTTTAACCATATTTTGGTCGGGTTCCATTGTGTATTGAGGGATTTTAAAATGTGTTTTAGGTGTTATAGTTGTTGACATGGAAGGATTTATTGTTGGTGGAGTTACATATTCCCATTTGCGCATCTGCAGGAGAACATAATCCCTTGCCATGTAAATGTTGTAGTTTGAGGCACTTTGGGAAATTCAGCTAGGAGGGTTATGGTGTTGTTGGGAGTGTTTATGTTGGGTATTTACCATTCCTTGATGGGGGAAGGGATGTTGTATCACCACATGTTGTTTTTTTCACACTTTCCCCCCATTGTCTTTCATCCTTTTCAACTTTAGGAGTTGAGGATAGTGATGGGTGTAATGACAATATTCACTAAAAATGGTACAAGTATGATTAGTCTGTAGACTCGTGTTCTTGTTTTACCTTTGTGGGTTGTTATTGGTCGGACCTTGTTTTTGGCTCCAATTGGGGTTGCCCCTAGTTAGTGCCCATAGAGGTTGTTTTTTATTATTCCCCCTTAACCAAGCTCTCCCTTTGGCCTGCTCTTTGGTTTTTTCTCAACAAAGTTAGGTCGACTACCTATGCTCAATTTTTTAACCAACTAGTGTTGTTGAGTGATAGAAGGTTGCATGATATTAACCCCTGCATTAGCCTCTGATGGTGGGTTATTCTATTGAGGTGTAGGGAAAGTGAAATATTGGTTCCCTTGTCCCTGACTAGAATATGAATTCTGGGAAGGAGGAATTTCTTCCACATTCCTAGTGGGGTATGGACCACCTTCTATGGGAGGGTATCTAGGCAAGCTGATAATTGTTGACCTGCATAGAAACGTTCTACATAGGCATAGGTTGACCAAGGTAATATCCTATGTGGTGTGCTAATGCTATGACACCGAATGGTTGGCCACTGTAATTGTATCCAGGGTAGAGGAAGGTGTTTCTGACTTGGTTTTGAGCTATAGTCTCAATCAATCCATCGACAAAATTAGATGGACCTAATGTCTCTTGTTTAAAAGTTTGCAAGTGTGGAGCATCTAGAAGAACATGGTAGAGGTATCCAAATTGTGTGTATATGAGCTATAATTGTTGATTTTTTATAATGGCCTCTTCCTCATTTTTTGGAGATGAATTCACCACATATTTTGTTATTTCCAATGTGAGAGACCTCAAAAATAGGTCAAGGAGGAGTTTGTCTTACAAATGTTCTTTGCACAAGCTATGATGTTTCGTCCATTCATGAATGTGTTATGATATGTGTGTAGTAGGTGTTTCCTTGAAATGGGTAAGGAGTTCTAGGCTCAAAACTTGGTGGACCAGAAGCTGGATTAATGTTAGGAATTTTATGGCTAGGGAAATAAATCTCCCATGTGACACAAAGGTTGTTCAATATACCATTTTGCTGCAATCCCTATAAGTGTGTGTTGAAATAGTCATAATTGAATTTTCGAATGTATAGAGGGAGATTGGTGGGAATGAGTGGCCGATTTTGGTCATGTGCAATTAGGTCATTGGTTAGCTTGCTTAAATTAGGAAGGTTTAGGGAAGCTAAAAGTTGGACTTAAGAGTTGTTTGCCATCATGAAATGATTTTGAATAGTTATATCTATAGTGGTTCCTTAATGAGGATGGTTACTCAGGTGAGAACCATGTGGACTCCTGGGAGGGGAGTTGTGGGGGCTCCTTTTAGGGTTAGTGTGAGGGCCCCCCTAATGGGTAGTGAACTGGGTATTTTGACGAGGAGGGGTCCCAAGAAAAGTTTCACGGATAAAGGAAGATCCTATAATGGTATTTGTGTGGTGTCTTATACTCATAAACGATAAGAGACCTCGCACTTCTCCTACTAATAGTAGGAGGTTTTGAAAATGTCTAGATCAACGAGGAGTTGTGGGCTCCCTTATGGTGTCGAGTAGAGTGTGTTCAAATTTGTGTGATTGAGGGAAGGATATAATTATCAAATAAAATAAATCACGGACATAAAGAAAATCAAAACTAAAATGATTACTTTCCCTTTAACTTAGACTATGTGATCAATCAAACAAAAAAATGGTGTTCATTATTTTGCATTTGATCAAATATCCTATAAAGACATAGTCATCCTTGTAACTCTCAAAGAAACTTGGCCTTGTAGAGATATATTCTTATGGGTATTGGGGCAATGTCCCAAAATAACTGGTGATGATTTCCAATGGCCGAAGAATCAACCAAGATAATGAATGAGACTTTGATGTTGCTTGTACTGTTGGCATTATGGCACAGGTTTGGAGCTATGGCACAGGTGTTGTCCTTGATGGCGAAGGTGTTGTGCTTGATGGCAACCTTCTTTGGCATCAGATCTCAGTTCACGCACTCAGAAAGTAGAAAAATACATATACGCAGGTTCATCTAGACGAAGGAGCGTATACACGCGGGTTATACATTACAAAAGTGCGCATATGTTGGGGATCATTCTTTTGGTCCATGGCAGTTAGATCTTAGAACTTGAACCTTTGTTTTGGACCTTGGCGTCTTGTCAGATGTGTTGATCCCTAGTTTTGGGTTCATGGTATTGAAATGTTACGGTTTTGGACCATGGTATTGGGGAAGGCCTAAGGCTATAAAAGAGGAAGGAGATCTTGTGACAAATTGCCATCTGAATTATTATTGAAGATCTGATAAAGTGCTAGAGCTGGTATATTGGGTGGTGATGCAGATTTGGATCTGAAGGAAGGAGGAACCTTAGCGCCAAAGGAAGGATAAGTTCTATTCATGGGTCATAATCTTTAAGCTTGGATGATAGTATCTTTGTATGATTTTGATCTACTAGATGTGGCGCTTGTCTGATCTATAAGTCTGATAATCTTGGTTAATTAGTGATTGAATATCTAGAAGAGTGTGTTGTCTTTTATAGATCTGTACGCAGGTTCAGTAAAGCGAGGGCGCGTATACACGCAGTTTAGGTGAAGTAAAGGCGCGTATACGCAGGTTGTTCCATACGCAGATGCGTATGCATGCAAGTTACAGACTGTTGAAATTGCGTATATGCTTTAAGTTGTGATCTAGCTGTTTCTGCTTATTGTTGCTGTGTTCTGGGTTCTGTTTGTGGTTTCTGGTACTGTGTTTGGGTACAGCTGGCAGAGGAGTATCTACTTAACTTCAGATCTAGTTGGTGAAAAGGAGTTTGGTTGATGAAGATTTTTTTGATGACTGTTTGATGTTCATGGATCCAGTCTGAAAATTGATGAAACGTGGTCCCTGGAAGAAAGAGAAGGTTGTAGCCTTCTGTAGGCCAGCACCTACGTAATAGTATCTTGGCTAGTGCAAGAGCTGAAGGGGTTGTAGCTCCCTTCCAGGAGAAGCTGGAGAACGAGAGAGAGTTGTAGCTCTCTGTAGGTTGCAGCCTACATACTGGTAAAAATACTGCACCAGTATATTGTAAAAGAAGTTTTCTAATTGAAAAGAAGATAGAGACGAATTGCAGCAGGTGGTTTTCACCCTCATTGGGTTTCCACCTTATATCTTGTGTTCTTGTGTGTGACTGTCTTTCTGCTCTGTTTTAATGTCTCTGGTTACTGTTATTTGATTCTGCATCACAGATTAACAATCATCATCAGAAAGATTAAGTAAAGTAAAAGCTTGTTTTGTATACGCGGGTTTCCTTCTGCATAATCGTGTATATACGCAAGTGCATTAAACTGAAGTAGCGTATATCAGTTGTTTTTGAAAAAGGAATAATTATCTTGATAATACTGATTTACCCCCCCTCTCAGTATTATTTCCAACAATTGGTATCAGAGCAGGTCCTTCTGAAGAAGCTTGATCGCTTGAAGGAAGATCTTTCATCATGAGCAACTACAAGAGGGAAGCATCAATCAGGCCACCGGTGTTTGATGGGACAAATTTCGTATATTGGAAGGTAAGATTTACTGCATATCTTCAATCTCTTGGTACTGAAGTCTGGGATATCATAGATACAGGGTATACTTTTCCATCAGCAACTCCTACAGATCCAACTAAGAAGAATAAATATGAAACAAATGCAAAGGCGGTCAATACTCTATTGGGATGTCTATCACAATCAGAATTTGTCAAAGTCATGCAGTATAAATCCGCAAAGGAAATATGGGACAAGATTGTTCTAAACTATGAAGGAGATGATCAGGTAAAACGAGCAAAACTACAAACCCTCAGGATTCAGTATGAAAATCTCAGGATGTACAATGATGAGAGTGTGGCTAACTATTTTCTTCGTGTAGATGAGATTGTAAATTGTATGAAAAATTTGGGTGAAGAAGTAAAAGAGGCTGTTGTGGTTGAAAAAGTTCTAAGATCTTTGTCCCCTAGGTTTGAATCTAAAGTTTCTGCAATAGAAGAAAAGGAGAATCTTCAAAACCTTAAAATGTCACAGTTGCATGGGATTCTAACTACTTATGAAATGAGGAAAGGAGGACCATCAGATAGGAGAGAAGATGCCTTCAAAGCTTCTGGCAAAGGAGATTACTATGAGCCTGGACACATATCAGAAGAAGAAGAAGAATCGAATTTTGTCAAAAATCTTCAACGGGGCACTGGACGATTCCGAGGTAAGTTACCATTCAAATGCTTTGCTTGTGGAAGAGTAGGTCACTATGCTGCCAAATGTCCTCACAAGGATAAGATTGACAAGGGGAAAGTACCTGTTAGATGGAACAAGAAACAGAATGCAAATAAGAAAAGCTATTACACTCATGAAGATAGTGATGGACTCTCAAATAGCGATGAAGATGAACGAGGTAATCACTATAAACTTCTAATGGCTTTTGAAGATGATGATTACATGGATGTTATAGATGTAGATGGCCTTTATGAAGAAATGTCTAGACTCAAAAGATGCTTAGAAGAAAATAATATGATCATTGATACTCTGCAATCTCAACTTGATGAAAAGGAAAAGTCTCTTGAGAAGTTAGAATGTGAAATTGTTGGTCTTAGGAAAGAAATTGAGAAAACAAAGGCCCTTAATCTTAAATTTGTTAAAGGATCTGAAACTCTGGATGAGGTTATCAGTGTACAGCGTTCCCCTCTAATCAAGACAGGTCTGGGGTATAATGAAGAAGCATCTCAAGCTTCCACCTCCAAAAGTTATCTTGATGCAGCAAGAAGGAGTGAGCCAAGGCCTAATAGAAATCATCAGGTAAATCAGGTACAATCTTCCTCAAGGACGAACAAAGACTATCAAGAAAATCGGGGATATGCTACCTTAAGGACAAATAGAAGCTACAACCAGCCATAGGTAAAATCTTCCCAATTCTCTTCAAGAATGGATGGCGGTAGAAACTACAATCGGTTAGATGACAGTCGCAGGAATTTCTTCAATGGCCAATGTTTCTCTTGCCATAACTTTGGTCACAAAGTAGCTCAATGTGTTTCCTATAAGACAATCATGACTAGAGAAGCTCAAAAACAAAGAAGTCCTGCAATCACGAAGAGGACATATAACAACTTCTCCGCCCTTGAAAGTGAAATTGAATGTTCTATTTGTAATAATTTTGGTCATGAAGATTCTGAATGCAGGAGCAAGTTTTGGAAGACAACTCAGAAGGAACAAAACTCAAGTGCCAAAACATGGAGAATAAAGGAACCACAACCAGAAAGATGTGGGATAGCTTTATATGCAGAAGGACAGGAAAATCAATGGTACATCGACAGCGGATGTTCGAAGCATATGACAGGTGATAAAGAAAAACTTGAATCATATATTGCTTTAGAAAAGGAAAGAAAGTTTCTTTTGGAAATGATACCCCTGTAGCCATAAAAGGAAAGGGCATTGCTCAGTTGAAAGAAAAGGTCAAAGATGGAAACGTTTTATATGTTGATGGCTTGAAGCATAATCTATTGAGTGTCAGTCAGATGTGTGATAATGGAACCGAGGTGATATTTCGATCAGATGGGTGTAGTGTTCGTGATCTTGATACGGGAGAAACTGTTATCAAAGGCAAAAGAACTCCAAATAATCTATACATATTTGAAGAAGGAGAACAACAATGTTATTTGAGCAAGAATGATGAACACTGGTTATGGCACTGGAGGTTGGGGCATCTAAGCTTTTTAGAAATAAGGAAAGCATGCAAATACCAAGCAGTTCGTGGTCTTCTAGACATCAAAATTCTAGACAACACCATATGAAAATCATGTCAGTTTGGGAAGAAAACTAGAACTAACTTCCCTGAGAAGGAAGGATCAGCCAGCAGGCCTCTTAAGCTAGTTCATACAGATGTATGTGGTCCATTCAGGACAAGGTCACCTCGAGGAGAAGAATACCTTATACTATTCATTGACAATTTCTCCAGGATGGTTTGGTTAGGACTTATGAAGCACAAGGACGAAGCATTCGAAAAATTCAAATCCTTCAAGGCCTTGGTTGAGAATGAATCAGATTACAAAATCAAGTGCCTCAGGTTAGATAGAGGTGGGGAGTTTACCTCAAATGAATTTTTCGATTTCTGTGAAGAACATGGAATAAGAAGGGAATTCTCCACAGCTAGGACTCCTTAGCAAAATGGAGTAGTGGAAAGGATGAACATAACAGTCCAACAAATGGCTCAGGCTATGCTTAATGAATCTAGAACTCCCGCAACCTTCTGGGGTGAAGCTGCATATGCTGCGGTTGTTATTCTCAACAAAACAAATGTCCGAGTGAACAACACTCAAACTCCACATGAGCTCTTGAATGGTAAGACTTCTTTGGTAAAGCATTTCAAAATATTTGGGAGCAAATGCTATATTAAGAATACTGATGAACAACTTGGAAAACTTGAACCTAGAGCAGATGAAGGCATTCTTCTTGGTTATTCTCCCTACATCAAAGCATATAAGTGTTATAATAAAAGACTTGGAAGAATTGTTGATAGCATTGATGTAGTGGTTGATGAAAAAGGATACATCCCTAGGCAAGTAAATCATGATGATATCGAAGAGGATGAAGACTATTCTCCAAATCAGACTGATGATGAAGAAGAGACCCATGAAGAAGAAACCCATGAGGAGCCAGAGGAACAGATAAGGATAGAAGAAAAGACTCCTTCTAGGTATGTTCAAAAGAATCATCCAGAATCACAAATTTTGGGGCAAAAGGAGGCTGGCATACAAACAAGAAGAACAACTGCAGAAGCTTCAAGCTATTTGGCATTACTCTCCTCCACTGAACCACAAAATGTAAGAGAAGCTTGCCAAGATGAATGTTGGGTGAAGGCAATGGATGAAGAACTTGAGCAGATTGAAAAGAACAACACTTGGGGGTTGGTTCCTAGACCAAAAGATAAGAATGTCATAGGGACAAAATGGATCTTCAAGAACAAGTTGAATGAAAATGGTGATGTTAATAGAAACAAGACCAAACTTGTTTGTAAAGGGTATGCTCAATCAACAAGAAGGAATAGACTTTGAAGAAACTTTTGCTCCTGTTACTAGACTTGAGGCCATCTGAATGATCCTTGCTCTCTCAAGTTTTCAAAAGTTCAAAGTTTTTCAAATGGACGTGAAATCACCCTTTCTGAATGGGGACTTAGAAGAAGAAGTGTACATTGAGCAACTAGATGGTTTCATCCTTGGGAATGATCCAAAACTTGTATGCAGACTAAAAAAGGCTCTCTATGGTCTTAAACAGGCTCCAAGAGCTTGGTACTATCGGTTGGACAGATATCTTCATCAACAAGGTTTTTCAAAAGGATCAGCAGATAGTAATCTTTATATAAAAATTGAAAATGACAAATTGCTAATACTTGTTGTGTATGTAGATGATATTATCTTTGGCAACAATGAAGAAGCTATGAGTCAAAGCTTTTCCTTGGTGATGTAGAAAGAATTCGAAATGTCTTTGATTGGAGAACTGACTTACTTTCTTGGATTGCAAATCCAACAAAATGAAGGCGGGATCTTCTTGTCTCAAACCAAGTATCTCAAACAGATTTTGAAGAAATATGGCATGGAAGATGCAAAACCAGTGTGTACACCCATGGTAACAGGATGTAACCTCAGTGCAAATGATGAATCAGCGGTAGTGCATCAACCAACCTACAAATCTATGATTGGAAGTCTACTTTATTTTACAGGTACCCGACCAGACATCATGCATGTAGTGGGAATAGTTGGAGGATTTCAGGCAAATCCAAAGGAAACTCATCTTCAGGCAGTAAAGAGAATTTTCAGATATCTTCAAGGGACTCAAAATTATGGCTTATGGTATCCTAGAGATACAGATCTCACACTTCATGCTTATACAGATGCAGATTGGGCCGGAAGCG
>APFE030243515.1:0-11031 GCA_000404065.3 Pinus taeda
TAAACCTTTTGGTGCAGGTCAAATTGGATGGAAAACTATTGGTAGAACCTCTGCAAATGCTAGAGCAGAGAGAAACAACGCTATCGAGGTGAGTTATCACCTAGGTTAAATTTCAATAGAAGCACTTCATCTCGGATGAAGCTACTTGGGAAGATAAAGAATTCATGCGAGAAGCATATCCAAACTTGATTAAAAATTTTGAAATAAACATCGAGGATGGTGTTTCATTCGAGGGATGAAAGATGTGACACACGTAAGATTTTCATGAATAAATTATAACTTTAACATTATTTAATTTTTTATGAACTCCCGAAACTGTTTACAATCTAAGTGGAAGACAAAATAAATCTAGTGACTCAAACTTAGTCAAGTTCTTAAATATTAAAATAAAAGTTATATAATATAATATATATATATAACTGAATAAATAAAACTCTGTAGACATTTAGCGTAGTTGCATCTCTTTCCCCTTTCAGAACAATGGTAGTTCTAAGGAATGTAGTCGTTTTCTTTTGGTTTTTGGAAAAATAATAGAGTGAGAGGAATGAGAGGAAGAAGGAAGAGGAATTACAAACCTGACATACTACGCTCTGTAGGAAATAAGAACACTATTTTTCTGAGGAGTTCCTCAGCTAGACTTGGGCCAGTGGATCCCTTGAAGAATCCTTGCAAGTTGTCACTCTAAACTGGACCCAGGGTCTTGAGGTTTAGAGACTAGATAAATTCATATTTAAACCTATACTATGTAGACGAGTGGAATCTTGGGGAAGACTAGGTGTCATTGCAGGTCTTGTGGTTGGGAGGAGAGACTTCCTTTTTTTGGTTGGTATAGTTAATGCATTTACATCACTATATTTGTTGTGTTTCTTTTTTTACAGATTTGCAACTCTCATTAAGAAAGTGAAAGAAAAAATAGTACATATCATTTCTTAAGATAAAATAAAACAATCCAATATTATATATTTCTATTGAGGACATAATTAGAATAGTAAATCCCTATATAGGAAAGAGTTGTGCAGTAATATCTCATGACAATATTTATAGTTTCTTTTAAATGAAAATACAAAAGAACAAAATAGACGGGATGTTTCTGTTTCTTAAATACGAAAAAAAGAGGCATATTACATGTGTAAATATTTGGACTATCTCTTAATATAAAAAAAGATCATTGTTCTTGTGTAAGAATAAGAATTGCACAATTTGATATTGTAGGGAAAAGAACACGAAAATAAGTAGTAATTTTGATATATTCCCTTATGGAACAATCAATAATATGTAAAGGAGAAATTGTGCATTTATGTAACTTAAGAAGGGTTTAACAATGCCTAAACTATGTGTAATTAACAAAATCCTTTCACACAAAAATGGACAAGTCATAGGAACATCAATAAAATGTCTTCTCAAGACCATTGAATCAATACAATTAAATTAGTAGCATCATGTTAGTCAATAGGACTTGGAAAATTTCATTCCCTTCCCAACCCAATACATGCAAGGAAGCTGGGTAACTAGATAACCCACAAAATTGCAAGCCCTAGTAAAAGTAGAGGGGTTTGGGTCAACACAACTTGATAGAAAAAGATATCATACCCATAAGAGAACATTATACATTAATTTAGGACTAGGCGCATTAAATCATATGAGTAACACATTCATTACATATACAAAAATGGGAAAATTATAACATTAACAATCCTCCGATTGAAGTAATAAATAGAATTCCATAGTCGAAAACAAATTGAGTTCATGGGCCCAGATAAAACACAAAACTCTGTGTGCAAAGATGAATTAGTAATATTTAATAAATACAACCTGTATAACCAAGAAATTTTACAGCCACAAGTGACTGGACCCATTGAATGGGAACGTTTACTCAGATAACACTAGGCTTCTACCCAAAAGGATTCGACTCAACCTGGGAGGGGTCTGAGTGGCCCTTATAGCATGAACCTCCTTTTTGTAGAAACAATGAAGGACAAAACTCAAACATAATGTGATATTTTCCTTTCTACATAAAGAGCCATAGACTAAATCACGGTCATTAAGTTAACAATATCTAAGTATCTTTTACATATAAAAAAGGTGCAACCATCGTAACATTATTAACATAGTATCCACTCAAAATGTATAGCTTGAATGTAGCAACAATTTAGTAAAGCTAAAATCCTGAGTGTGATCAGACTGAGAAAAAGCTCAGAGCCTACCCTCTGACATCTCACCAATGAATGTTGGTCGTAAAAAAAATTCCAACATAACTCAAATAGGAAAACACCATGCTTGCAGGAGTGGGATCCAAATCATGAAGGTTTTCCCCAAATCAGTTGTTCTAACGAAGGTCCTCTGAGGAAGGAAAATCATAGAAACAAAAGTGACTTGAAGGCCAACCTTGAGATGAGAAACCAACTTTTCTAGGTAATGCTAAGGAGTTGAACACCCTGGTTAATGTCTTCCTCACCTGTAGGAGCAACCTTCCTATTAGGGCTAGTCTAACAGTAGTAGGTATCTTAGAAAATAAACTAAAAGGGAGTCGATTAACAAAAGAAATAAAATAGGGAACTTACTTGAGCCAGTGGGAAGCTAAGGGTTTCATGAGTGGTTTGATTTCGTGTAAGACTGAAGTGCTGAGAGAAATTGATATCAATGGACTTATGCACCTCTTCTACATGTAAGAAACAACTAGGAAAGGAGGGTTGTAGAGCCATCAGAGACTGTAGAAAGGAGCCAAATGAGTACTTTCTACAACGACCTGGTAAGGTGGTTACCTTAATCCCTTTGTGGTTTATCAAACCCGTAGGATAAAAATTGGTTGAAGCTCTCATCAGACAATTTTCATGTTGCATCAATAATAAAAATTTATCTAGAGGTGTGCCTCATAATTTTTTAGAGGCACCACAAAATATAAGTAAGTACCGTTAATACTATGGCATACCATTCCCATTAAAAATTGCTTTACCTATTAAATAATATCATTAATCCCCTATGGAAGCATTCATTAGCAAACATAATTGTGGGCTATTTTTCTAATTAACAATGCATTGGAGAAGTCGATGGGTTATGCCAATAGATTGTAATTAGATATACTGACTACCTAAACACAACGTTGAGATTAATAATATGTGGTGAAGTTTCAAAAAAGAAAAATATTCATGAGTTCACATACGTGTGAAAAAATACGCACACAATTATTAATAAAGTAATTTTTATGGAAGGGGTTAAACTTCTTCTGAGTTCTCAAGGAGGATGGGGCCCCATTCTTCATTGAGTAGTGTAGTTACTTTTTTTGTGTGTTTATTACTTTCCTTTAAACTCATACATGTCACAATACCTTTTTTTAAGATACATTTACATTACAACATTTATATTTTAAGAATGTCATCTTACACTTCAATGCCCATCCATTTATATTATAAGGTTTATCACAATTGCTTTTAACCCAAAACACACTTACATTTAAAAACATTTAAAATATTTTATACAAATACAAATTATACAATCATTCACAGTGCAACTAGAAACAATTAATATCTTTCTAATTACCAACCATCGGATATTGTTTTTTTTGTTTTCTTTGATTTATAGCTTTTGTATTGTATTATTTTATATTTTTATATTATCATTAGTTAAATAGAGTGTGTGTATATATTATTCTATATCTATATATATAATATTATATATATATATATACTATAATATATATAGTATATATATATATTAGCTTCTTATATTTTAACTTATTTGAACTTGTATATATATGTTTGTGATTTTGAAAATTTTATGTATTTGTGTTGATATTTTTAATTGAAATTGTACCATCTTGATTTGTTCATTTTAAATTGTGTGTGTGGTTAGTGCAAATGTATGTTTGCTTGTTTGAAATAGCATATATATGTGAAGTATAAATGCTTATTTATGAATATGTGTATGTAATTTGAAATTTTAATCATGTGTTTGTTGTATTGAATTATGAATTTGAATGTGTATACATAACATAGATTTTAATTTGTATATTGTGCGCTTACTTTTTCTTAAAGTTGCATAAGCATATTTGAGTGTTTTTTTATTGACTTGAAATTAGCTTCTTATATATTAACTTATTTGAAATTATATATATATGTTTGTGATTTTGAAAACCTTTTATGTATTTATGTTGATATTTTAAATTGAAATTATACCATGTTTATTTGTTCATTTTAAATTGCGTGTGTGGTTAGTGCAAATGTATGTTTTCTTGTTTGAAATCACATATATATGTGAAGTATAAATGTTTATTTATGAATATGTGTATGTAATTTGAAATTTTAATCATGTGTCTTTTATATTGAATTATGAATTTGAATGTGTATACATAATGTAGATTTTAATCTGTATATTGTGTGCTTTCTTTTTCTTAAAGTTGTATGTGTGTTTCCCTATTTGGAATTGTAAAATATGAGTTTTTCTATTTGAATTTGTATTTTCTGCTTAATATTTAAACATTTAAAATGGTATATTTTCTTTCTTAGATTTGTATTTTGTGTGTATTTTGAGATTGCATATGCAAGGGAGAATTGCGTTGTCATTCGTATGTGTTAAATTTTATATTCCATTTCATTTGAAATTATATTTATTTGAAATTGCTCAAGTATGTTTACTAAGTGTTTTGTCAAAAAAATCATTATGTTTGTATTAGCGATGAATTATATTACAAACTTGAATGTATGTATTTTATATAGATTTTCATAAATCTTATCTTTTTATTGTATTATATTTTATTGTTTATTTATTATACTGAATTTCACTTCAAATTCAAGATTTGTATTTTTTTCCTCATTGTTTTTAAGAATATTATTTGTTAAATATGTTTACTTTCTATAATTACTAAAATGTATAAATTTAACTAAAATAGTATGATAAAATAATAAATATTTTTTTTTTTCATTTCCCATTTAAACATTAATAAGTTAATTGGAACATTTACAACAAAAAATAAACATTTTGATAACATAAAATCTTGAAAAATATATTAATGTATTAACGTTAGTGGAAATAAATTATGTTATTTTTTTGCATTAATCATATTGTTATTGTTGTCGCAGTAATATTTATTAAAGATAATTACTAATTACATTTTATTTTATTTTATTTAAATGTTAAATGTTTATGGGTTGCTGTAAATGGTCCAATTAACTTATTCATCTTTAGTTGGTAAATGCAAAAAAAATTCTAAATATAAAGGATATATAATTTTTTTTCAGCCTATTTTTGTAAATGATATATAAATATCTTTTCAACTATATTTTTAGATTTTTGTTTCTCATTGCCAATCTTTAAAAATAAATAACGTTAATTTGAACACTTTACAACAATCATAACAATTTATAACATAAAAATTTAAAAAAAACATAATTATAAAATTAACTTTTATAAATTTTACTAACTATAATAATTTGATTAATGCTAAATTTATCAAATTTATTCTACATAAGTTAATAAAATTATATATTCTTACAAAAATATCCATTACACATCATTAATCATTTTACATATAAATAATAAAATAATCATCTCACATGGTGATATGTGAAAGACTCCAAATAAAACTGCAAAGTTTTTGTGGGCATATAAGTTCCACCTCAACCTTTATATTAGAGATTATAATATCAAAGCAAAATGAGCGGCATAATTGTTATAAATAAATTTAAATGTAGAACATATTAAATAATAAATGTTTCCCAATATAGTATAATTTTTTATAATATTATAATTATCCATTATAAAATATAACATTCAAATAAATAAAAATGAATCATTCACTATTTTATTTTATAAGAAAATACTAATTCAATCAAAAATTTTCATGAATAAATTAACTAAAGTTTTTTTTATGGAAAGAATATGGTGATCTCACCCTTTCTATATCTTTACATTAGAAGACAAATATTACCAATCAATCCCTTATTTTAATCATCATCCCTAGCATTACATAGTTTTCCAATTAAATTCGTATAAGTCATTTTAATAGAAAAATGTTATTCACTATACTTACTATCAATCACTTGACAGAATGTGTTTACAGTATCTCAACATACCCAATGCAAAAGTATCATATGCAATTTCATGTAAATAGGCATCTACCATGTATAATTATTCTTGGTATCTAATAAAATATGTATACTTATATAACAATAATTATGAAATTTTAATGTATGGGAACATTTTGTCTAGAGTAAAACATATGCTTTATAAGAAATATAATTTATGAAATGAAACATGAACTATTATAAGTAATATTTGTTTATTCAATTAATAATATAATATAATAAAAATGAAAGACCTAATTATTTTTCATATGTCCAATTAAAAGAGATAACAGAATTATGTCATTTTAATGTATAATTGCATTTTATCTAATCTAATTTGTAAAATAGTGCATACACAATGCTAAATAAATTCAATAAAGAAAAATAAAAGACATACTTATTCTTCATATGTCTAATGAAAAACAAAAAAATAAATTCAACATGAAATATCACACTCTCACAAATATAATTTGTTAAATGGTACATACACCGTATTCAATTTAGCTTTTCCCTCTCATTAAGTTACTATATACTTAAAATAAAAGATAAATTGAAATAGCAAAGCAATGTTTCGAGTGTGATACAATTCTACTAGTAGAACACCATTAGCGGTCAAATTGTTCTTCCATTCAACTTTAGAGTTGACTCCATCTTAGGCTTTGCTTAGCTTGTAAAAGAAAAAGATAAATTATTGAAATAATATAATTTAACATTCATATAGTTGTTTCTTAGGTCCTTCCAATAATTATGTAACATAAAATAAAGGAGTATTTATCAAATGTTTCATATTTTGAACAACAATATCCAAAATACATATATGCATGGTTATAATACATGATAATTACCTTTAATATGAAAATGAAAATGATATCAAATTAAAATGGAATACAAGATGACACTTCCAAAAGGTTATTTTTCCCATGCTCATGGAAAAAATATCTTTTAGGCCCTTGGGGTGATTCTAAAACCATCTCAAGGGGGTTACATATTTAACTTGAAACCTTGTGATCCTTGTAGTTGCTGTATAGTATTTGGGTAGTCATATTTCTAACTTACATAATTGAAATATTTCTATCAAAAGGGAAGGTTTATAGATTGAGCATGCTTAATTGTTAAGAGCATGTGCTTCCTCATTTAAGACCACATGTTTAAATATAGAGGGGGAGTTTGTACACCTTCATAGTTGCTAGCTATCAAATTGCCATGTGAAGGTAGGTTCTTTCTCATGTAAACAAGGTTGTATCATATATCAATTTGGTGTCCAGGCTTGACCATGGCATTCAAATTAGATTATTGTTATTGTTATTAATATATATAAGGTAGATTTGCATTAAATTCGAAAGATTTGTTTCACATGGGTCGAGAAAAGCTTAAATTATTATATATAAATATATGACTTACTATGATGGATGTCATCCACAAGATTATGGTGACACATCCCTTTGTTTTCCCCATAAGGTTGCAAAACATGAAAAAACAAAAATCTATGAGATATCATGCAAAAATCCAGTAATTCTTTGCATGGCCATAAATTGGTTAGGCTAGAGTTACAGACATGTATACAGAGGAGGAGGACGATTTATTGAGGAAGGAGGGACTTAAATCCATTTAGAAATGGCTAAAGTGCCATGTTTAGGAGAGATGCATGATATATATATGTCAATGACATTTCTCCTCATTCATTATTCTACGAATTCAACCCTTTGTTCATTCCCCATTTAGATTGCTAATTCATTTCCAGTTTAGATTGTTAAATAATATACGATGCATAAAAAATACAAGGTATTGAGATAGAATTAGTTCTTGCAGTAGAGGAAAAATGAGCAATAAATATTGAAATTAAATCCCCATGTGAAAATAAATCCTATCGACTAAAAGTGAATTTATTTTCATCATAAACCATTTTTGTATCTTTTTCTTTGTATTTATCACTAATTTAAAAAAACAAAAATAACTAGTCTTATCTCGTGCAAGTATGAGAATTTATAAAAATTAGTATTATCTTATAGATAATTTTGGGAAGTATGAAAAATTATGATAGCTTGATTTGTCTTTCAGAATGAATGACATATATTCTTCTTTCCTTCCCATGTCTTTTTCTTCTCAATTTGTGCTTGGTTCATTAGTGTCTTGTTATTATGTGAAGATATAAGGGCTTAAAAATTAAACTCTTAAATATTTGATTCATGTGCATGGTTTCTTAACCATGTGTATAATCCATTCATAATTTTTTTTTTTTCTCTATTGGCTTCATTACAAACCCATCAGCCTGATATCTAAGAATGTGAATATATATACTAGATTTCTTGTTTGACATTTAATCTCTTAAATGAATGTTGGCTAAAGTTGTGACTTTTGAGGTTACAATTGAAAGGTTTTAAAACTTGATGAGTTTATATTTTGGAAAATTACCTGAACTCGCCAAACACAACAAGATATATTATTTTCTCTCTCTATGCTCATGAAGATGTATGCCCTCAAATCAAATACTTTCCTTGACATTATCAATGGCGTCTGAGCTCTCCACCTCAAAATAATGGTTTTTCTATTTAAAATTTCCAGATATCCTTGTATCCCACCTCTAATACGAGGTAGGAAATCATGTATATAATTGTTTTTTATATTTAATCAATTAAAGTTTGTCCACCCTCCAATTTCTTTCCAACAAATTTTAAAGTTCAAACTTGACTTTAGATAGAAATCAGACTTGAATTGAGAAAGGAGTTATAGCTCACAGGGAAGTACTGCACCTGGAGACTGCACTCAAACAAAGAGAACGCTCTTCGTTCACTCTAGTATTCATGAATGAAAGATTACATCATTAAGTACAACAGGAAGTTGCAACCAAACTCCTAAACTCTAGGAACCAATCCTAAACTAAGGAGATACGATACAACTTGTGTAACCATTTCTCCATTAATACAAAATAATATTAATTATTTTCAACTCCCACCCTTAATGGAGAAAGGATTATCCTGAACTCCTAACATCCCTCTAAACAGTTCAAACTTTACACGCTCAAGAGGCTTAGTAAAAATATCAGCCATGTTATCACAAGTTTTACAATATTCAACACATATTTCTTTTGACTGTAGTTTCTCTCGAACAAAATGAAATTGAGTATCGATGTGCTTGGTAGTTTTATGAAAGACTCGATTTATGCAAGCTTGATGGTACTCTGGTTCTTAGTTTTGTGAATAGTTGATTCTTTCTGCTCTTCTCCTGCATCATTGAGAAGTCTTCTCAACCAGATAGCTTCACATGTGGTTGTACACAATGCTTGGTACTCAGCTTCACATGGAGATAGAGCTACAGTGCTCTGCTTTTTGTTGTTCCATGCTATGACCCCAGATCCAATGCTGAATGCGTAACCTGTGATAGATCTTCGATCATCCAAGTTACTTGCCCAATCGGAATCTAAGAAACCTACTAGAATAACATCAGAAGTGTCAGTGTACAAAATGGCATAATTACTAGAACCACTAAGATACCTCAACACACTTTTTGCTGCAACCCAGTGACATTTGAGTGGTTTTGACATGAACTAGCTCAACACACTAACTGAATATGCCCAATCTGGTCTAGTTGTAGTCAGATATATCAAACTGCCAACTAGTTGTCTGTACATAGTGGCATCCACCTCTTTAGTACCATTGTCACTGCTCAACTTTAAATTCTGCTGTAATAGTGTTGCTATTGATCTGCACTACTCCATTCTGAACCTTTCCATCAAGTTTCCGACATACTTCCCTTGAGTAAGAAAAGTTTGTCCAGAATCTTTCCATACCTCCAATCCCAAGCAATAATGAAGGTTTCCGAGATCTTTCATCTCAAACACTTGTGACATTTGTTGTTTGATTTCTTTGATCAGATTGTTAGCATTCCCTATTATGATCATATCATCTACATACAAAGAAATCAAAAATAATTTGCCTCTGTTTATTAATCTTGGTATATAGATTTGGATCATTCAAGCTCCTATGAAAGCCATGTTGTACAAAAAATGAATCAATTTTCTCATACCACGACCTGGGTGCCTATTTTAAACCATAAAGTGCCTCTTTCAATTTACACACAAGATTTTCCTGTCCCTTTTTCACAAAACCTTTAGGCTGTACTAAATAAATTTCTTCTTTCAAGTCACCATTTAGAAATGCAGACTTAACATCTAGTTGGTGTAGCTGCCATTTATTTTTTGTTGCTAAGAAAATTAGCATTCTAATGGTGTTTAATTTGGCTACAGGAGCAAAGGTGTCATCGAAATCTATTCCCTCTTCCTGTGAGTAACCCTTTGCTACCAGTCTAGCTTTAAGTTTCTCTATACTCCCATCTGCATTTATTTTTGATTTATACAACCATTTACATCCTATGGGGGTTTTACATTCAGACAATTCAACCAAATCCCAAGTATGGTTTCTATTTATGGATTCTATTTCCTCATACATTGCAGCCCTCCATGCATAAGATTTACTTGCATCCTCATAATTTGAAGGTTCTACAATGTTTACACTCTTTGACATTAGTGCATAGCCTTTCAATCTAGAAGATAATCGAGTCTTCCTACTTGATCTCCTTGGTAGGGGACTTACCTCAACTGTGTCTATTTCAACATTTTCTGGGCTTGCATCATCATTGATGACATTATCTGTTACTTCTTCTTGTTGTTTCTGCTCCTGCTCTTCATCTTCGTCACTGTTTTCTTTTATTAGCAATGGAATGTGGCAATCACTATTAGAATCCTCCTTTCCATCTTCAACCTATTCATGAAATATGACATCTCTGGTTGGAAAAACCTTGTGAGTCACAGAATTATATAACTTATATGCCTTGAGCTCAGTGCCATATCCAACAAATATACATTTCAGGGATTTGGGATCTAACTTGTTCCTATCTGCTTTAGGTATATGAGCATAAGCTTTTGACCCAAATATTCTTAAGTGACTTACTGCTAGTTTGAATCTAGACAATGCTT
>APFE030243516.1:0-76740 GCA_000404065.3 Pinus taeda
GACACAAGAAGAGGAAGAGGACATGTCCCGTGTTCCATATGCAAGTGCAGTCGGTAGCTTGATCTATGCCATGGTCTGTACTAGACCAGACATTGCACATGCAGTGGGAGTATTGAGCAGGTTATGTCAAAACCAGGGAAGGAGCACTGGACAGCAGTGAAGCGGGTTTTCAGGTATTTGCGTGGCACTAGTGATTATGGTTTGTGCTACCAAGGAAGACCAGGATTGGACAGAGTGTTGGATATCCATGGCTTTTGTTGAATGTCAGGACTGGGCTGGAGATCTGGATCAGATATAATAATCTACAATAAGTTTGTCGGTTATGCTGTTTAACTATTTTTGGAAGGGCCTATGCAGTCGAAGTTGCTGATGAGTAAGAAACAATCCTGTAGTGGCCAACTGTATTCAACTACCATAAAGGCAGAATACATGGCAGCCACTCATGCAAGCAAGGAAGTAGTTTGGTTGTAGAGATTGTGTTCAAGTATGGGGTTAGTACAGGGAGCTATAAGATAGACTGTGACAGCCAAAGTGCAATTTTCTTGGCAAAGAACCCTGCTTATCATTCAAAGACAAAGCACATTGATGTTCAGTATCACTTTGTGAGGGATATGATAGAAGACAAAAAGGTGTTGCTGGTAAAGGTGGACACTTTGAAGGATACTGCAGATGCATTGACAAAATTTGTGAGATCTGAGAAGTTCTCTTGGTGTAGAGAAACAATGGGCATTTCAGGGTTGGAAAAATGACTAAGCTCTCTTGTGGCCCCCTGTGGAAAGAAAACAACAAGTGCGAGATTGTTGGGTTGTGTTATATTCTTTGCATGACTAACCCACGTAGCAAACCAGGGGGTTAGAGGGGGGGTGGAGCCCCCCCTTCGTTGCATCGATTGCGTAGTGGGGGGATCACAGGGGGGGCGGTAGCCCCCCTATCTAGGGGGTTTGAGGGGGGCGGGTAGCCCCCCTCTATAGGGTCCAGGGCAACGCCCCAGGAAAAATTTTTTTGGACCCTATATTATGTTGGGTGAACCTACCTAGGTTTTCGGTCCATGGTTTCAGACGTGATGTTGTTTCGTTCCATGGTATTGGATTCTTCGACGTGTATAAATATGTATTGTAACATTGAAAGGAAAATAATGAAAAATCAAGCTAGTAGTCGCAGTTTTGGGATCGAGGGGAAAATCTCTGTGCATATGTGTTTTATGTGTTATGCTCTCGCATTGTTTATTTTCTTTGTTTTAGAATTCGTACACAGGTAATTTCTGTACAAGTTTAAAACCTACACCAGGGTCTTCCCCCGGATGACTCTTGTGAGCCAGCATTTGCGCTTCCCTCTCCATGTGGGGACGTAGAACTCTCTCCAACCATTCTAGTATTCCTCTCTTCATAGAGGACTCTAACCATGTCAGTTAAATTATAGAAAGCTTTCTTGAATGCTTCCTCTTTTGAAACACCTTCAATCTCTCTCGCTCTAGATATGTTGTCTTTGGATTCAAGCTCATCTTTGGTACTGTTTGTACCTCCTCAATCTCAATTGAATGTAAAACTTGAGGTGCTTCCAGTGCAGTTGGGATTGAAACCTTGGGTGGGTATTGTGGCCTTGTGGCTCTCCTACTTCTGGGCATTACCTCAGGATTTGCAACCAATAGTTTCCCTTCTCCTCTCTACGACTTTAACCTTGTAAGCATCACAAATTTGCAACCATTAAAACCCTACTTACACAAAACTCAAGGAATCAATAAAATAACCTTTTCTTTGATACCAACCTGATATGTTGTTGAAAGTTAGTTTTGTTGTGCTAATTTCAACTTCAGAATTAAAAAAAAAATCTTATCATTAGCTTCATGTTCCTAGGTTTCCTTTATGGTGTTTATGAATGAACAGCTAAATTTTGTTAAGTTTTATGTCAAATGCATGAGAAAAATAGCATGTAAATCATGTATTGAACAACAGCAGACAAATTTACATTAAACCATCAAAATGAACACTTAACACAGTATTTTGATGGAGTCGACCCCTCCTAGGATACATCTCCTTGGTCCAGCTTCCATGGCTTGGGCCTTTCTGTTAGCTCAAAGTGGAAAAAATTGTTGTTTACAATGCTATACTACTCCTAAAACTTGCCTCAATGTGCTAAGAACATCAAAATTGTCTAGCAATTACTTTTTCTGAGCTTCTTTTGGTCGTAAATTGCAAAAGTTATGGCCAAAATAGTTTCTCCTAGGAATACTCCACTAAAACTGGAGAAACTCTAGTTAACTCTGCTAAATCTGGAGTTAGTGCCAAATTTAGGGGATGGCTGAAAATTTTGCCAACGTAACTGTGCATTAATTACTAGATAATCTCAGATTAATTAAGGGTTAACTATGATTAGCACAAAGTGCATGGCTAATGCCAAGAATCGGCCTCCAGTCTTCATGGTAGTTGTCACATGGCGGTGGTAAATGCCAATGGTTTGCAATTGGTACTGGCCTTTGATTTTCGAAGATGGCCACATGGGAGGAGGTTGGCCCTCTTGTCCCCCCAACCACTGACATGTTAAACTTTAAATATGTATTGCAACCATACTCTATTAGCTGGCAAAGTCGTGGTGTCGGGCGTGGGATCCCCCAAGGGCAGTTTTGGTGCTAAAGGCCCGTATTTTGGTCCTAATTTTGTAATCCAAGTGTAAATACTCTGAATTTTGTAGTCGCGAAGTGCGTAGATCTTAAGGAGTCATCGTGTTGTCCACCCTTATTTTGGAAATGTAATGTTGGCTGCAAAAGATCTACCCATGATCTGCAGACCATGGGATTCTATCAATAGAGCTAATCTCTAAGTAGTTAAAAAGAGAAATCAATCAAGAAAGATTGAACATGCATGAGAGATAGATCTGAAGTAGAAGTCTAAGTCTTGGGTCATACCATAGGTAGAGGCTCTACAGCTAAGTGCGCAAAGGCCTAGATGTTTGCAGCTAAGTGCATGAACCCCTTTAGCTTAGTGCGCAGGGTAGGTCAAGAATGTAATGGTTTGGAATTATCAATAAAGAGAAGTATTCTACAATTTTTGCGTCTTTATTTCATGTTTATGCATCTGGTTATATTGGGTATGAATTTCACTTATAATGCTTATATGATGTACAAATATATGTAATTGTGTTGATTAAGTGAACACAAGTAAGACTATCTATTTACGCGAAGCTAACTAAGATCTGTTAATAAGTCAAGTAAGATACTTAGTGTAGTTTGGGAAATATCACAAGTCGCTGCCCTAGTAGCATGAAAGTATATCAGCCCCAGGTTAGGGCTACGCGAAATCCAATTGTACCCTTTCGCGAAGGTAGTAAAGGGTGGAATAGAGGGCTAAGAAAACTGTGTGAAGGAAGGTATAGCCAAAATAAACTGACATCATATCCATCCCAAGGGTGCGGAAACTTGGTTCCAACATCCCCCCATACTACTTTAGGTGATACTTCAGTCTACACTCCACGGTCTGATACCAAAAGGGCCAATAATGTAGGGATTTGTTTAGCTAACTAACGTTGAACCTCGATTTGGCCCCCACAAGCCAACAACTAGTTCCGTTGCTGGGACCGGAATCTTCATAAGAGATGTGTGATGTCATATCACTAGAACCCAACTAAGAAATAAATCAAAGGTTAGTTGGATAGAAGGATTCATGAGTTCGCGACACAAGAAAACAAAAACCCACAGCTGTCAAAAGAACAGTGGTTGGACGAATACCTTTATATAGAGATCCACAAAATATTTGTTGCCTCCTTTCCTACTGAGCCATACGAGCGGATCGTGAAACTAGTAGATAACCAAGGAAGGTGGAAACTTGACGGTCCTATTGTGTGCACCCTAGAGCTAGTGCAATGGTTGGAAGCATTGGAGGATAAGATTGTGCATGCTATCGATGATTTACTCGACGCATCATAGGAGGGCCTGTTATTGAATTCACAGTCGACACCTCAGTCATCTATAGCGAGGTAGAGCAACGCCTTTTCAAAGGACCATGAGGTAAGTACGTTAAATCTATGAATACTTGGATTAAAATGTTGTTGTGTGAAAATTGGGTTATGCAACTACCTTGATGTTTGGGACTATTCGAAGCAGAAAAAGTTATAGAAACGAAAGAAATAAGGGTCCAGAGTATAGCCCCTTGATTTCACCTCCATGAGGAAATGAAGAAGGGATAGCAAAGGTCTCACCATGAAGTGTTATTCAGTTGATAAGAAAAGGATTCTTGTGAATACCACCTCCACCTGCACCACCTCCCTCTTCACCACCATCACCTCCAAATTCACCCATACCACCTCCACCTCCACCGTGATTGAGTATGGTCAATATAGTGAAGTTTCCTTTGTTTAAAGGCTTGGGAAAGGAGGACCCAGACCAATTCTGGTTCGTTGTAAGGGCTGTATGGGAAGCTCAAGGTGTTATAGATGATCATATAATGAAAGCAACGATGGTTAGTTCTCTGGAAGATCGCGCACTAACCTAGTACATTAAGTACTCTAATGGTAACTCAAATGCTAGAGTAGCGGACATCCAAGCAGCACTAAATAAGGAATTTAGTAGGCCTAAGTCTGAGTCATAGTCTATTGTGGGATTCAAAGAGTTCGTGATGCGACCAGGCGAGATGGCGTGGGAATTGGATCAAAGATTGAAGTGTCAAATATATGAAGCCAATATGAATTTGCCAAATGGAGAGAATCACGGGTGGTTTGTGGATTCTATGGTTTTCCTACTCCATTTGGTATCTGAGCTTCGGATTCTAGGGTTTCGCTGCTCCAAACAGGTCATCGTGGAATTTTCTCTATGAAGTTTCAGAATCTACAAAAGAAAACCCATTTGAGAAAAATTTATTCTGAACCTCGCATCCAAATTTCAGATCTTTTCACGCTATATTTTCCAAGATATGATTTGAGGAAGTTAGGGTTTTTGCAAGCTCTAGAATTTCTTCTAAAACAGGTCAAAACAGTGACACGTGGCACTTCATACAAGTTCACTCTTCTGAAAAGGTATATAAATATGTCACCTTAGGAAAATCATCATGACTTTCACTTTGATACCAAATTTTATGAAACCAACTCACAAAAAGATAGAAAAGATAGATGAACGCCTTAGAAATAAGCCTCTTCAAGGGGGAAACCTCCTTTACATTACACAAATTAACAATTCTTAGATGATTCAAATGAAAAAACCTCCTTTCTATATATAGGAGTCTACGAGGTCATAATATAACCAAATCGACCTAACAATAATAATATAAAGGCACAAAAATAACAATAGAGGGATTCTATGCGGCATAATAATAACAATATGGGGAAAATAGGGGCACAATAATAACAATAAGGGATACAACAACAATAGTAATGGGGGGATCACTAATATTATAGAGACCTAACACTTCGCCACTACCCTACTTGAGGAGCCTGTTGTCGCAGCAGAAGATAAAAACTCAGGAAGAAGCCTTGGAGATTGCCATGTGACTACACGAGACTCTGATGCAAGATCCTAATCTAGGAGTTTAGCAGATCCATGCATAGCTGCAGAATCTGTGGCTTGAGATGCAAAGTCTGAAGCACAAAAGGGTAGTTCGACCAAAGGTACACAACGAGGTATGGTGCTTGAAATGCAAGAGTCAGGGTCATGACAAAGGTCACTACTCGGTCATTACAAATTACCTTGCAAGAGGAGAAATGATGCCTTTAAGGTTGGAAGCTCAAGCAAGACCTAGCGTGATTACTACTTTATGGTGCGCTATCTATCAAGTATCCATAAAACATGCCACAGATAACTGCCACTTGTTAAAGAAGTATGTGCAAACACCGCAACAATTGTTCTACAACTTTTACAGATTAGTAGGACATGATGAGTGTACTTGTAGGAGCTATGAATTGATGATGGATAGAACTCCTGCCTAAAGGGTTCAGGATGAAATGCGGCCCCTTGACTAGAATGCAGGGATGGCATGGACAAGTTTTCATGGGCGCGAATGAGGCTGAGTGGAGGAGGACCTGGTAGAGGTCGTGGACAGTTGATTCACTACAATTATGGAGGGCCAGGACATTATGCCCGTGATTGCACTAATCCAACGTGTCATCCTGCAAGTATTGCACACTGTTTGATCATGAAATAGAATAATTTCCTACGATGATAGCTAGGATATATGATAAAGGGGTGTTAGCACCTCCATCGACTCAGAACCTGCAGATGATGAGGTCTGAGCCATGTGAGGAAGATCTGAACGTAAATATAGTGCTTCAGAGTGCAATTACGATGGGAGATGACAAGGGAAAACAACTAGAAGACAGTACATGGGTTCATAAAGTCCCAGTAAAAGAGGTTGAGTTCAATTTGGAGCGCACTCATGAAACATTCATGGAAGCTAAGAAGATCTTCACTAAGGCCTCCACTTCACGAAGCAAGGATAAACCGGAGTCGTAGATGGACCCCTCTATGCTCACAACTTTCCTGGGAACCTATATGAAGTTACAAGAACTCATCAATAATGTGTTGGGACTACGCTAGGTGAATTGCGCGTAGTCCAGAAGATTGGTAAGCATAAGACAAGGACATGGTATGAAATGAGACTCACTACGCAAATAGGAGAATACAAAATGGATCAAGTCATTATAGATTTGAGATCAGATGCAAATGTTCTACCAAAATAGATATGGGATCAAATGGGGAGACCTGCACTGCAATGATCCCTGATTTAGCTAAGGATGGTGAATCAGCAGAAAATCATACCCATGGGGTAGTTGCACGGAGTCACCATGGATATTGAGGGAGCGAGCGCACTAGCACAATTTGAAGTAATAGAGATTGTGGATGACAGCAATCCCTATCCTTCACTCCTGGGAATTGAATAGGCTACTGATATGAATGGGGTAATCAATATGAATAAGTAAAAGATGATCTTTGAGAAGAAATCACTATGCGTAATAATACCCCTAGATCCTGTTGAAAGATCGCGCTATAGGGAACCAGTCTGCGACTATGAGAGTGATGATGATCTGGATTGCATCTATAAGATAACAACGTGAGACCAAGACTAGATGAATCCCACCACGAATGGACGAATTACATGGGATCGCAAGAGTTCTTTCACTTTGGACTCCGATGAAGAAATAGAACGTTGGCAGAATCGATTACACGAAGTAACTACACTGAATTACAACATGATGACCTGGTCACTATGTTGTGTGTCATCAGAGGTAAGAACTTTGTTTACTTATGATGGTCAAAATGAGGTAGATACCTTCTTGGATGCATTTGAAAGGGAGGTGCTAGAAAAGCAATGCTCCCAGGCCTTCGATTGGGCACTAAGCGCTACAACCTCAAGATGGTGGGGTACGAACAAGGGAAGTTTTGATGATTGGAAAGAATGTAGGAGGATGATGCAAGTTTGATTTGGGAAGCCTAAGATGTGACTGATAGACAAGTACGATGGGAAAAATGATTCGCATGCACATTTGGCCAAATGGACACAGGCCTATGGAGAAAAGCCACAACCTGAATGGTTGCACCTATTTTTTCATACACTGGATGCTTTCCCAATGAATTGGTATATAGAAACAGAGCTCCAGCATGGGATAGGTGAATGGGATATCCTGCACAAAGGATTTATGATGACATTTAGTTTTGAGGACGGGTTTGAAGGTATTGATGAAGCACTACAAGAGGTGAAAGTAGACATATTTAGGATACCGCAGGATCCTTTAGACCTGACACAACCTGAATGGGCTACTCAACTGAGTCATGCACTAGAATGTTATAATGTAACTGTTGAAGAGGAGGACGAGCATCCGTGGAAGATTAACATTCCAAAAATAGAGGGCCACCGCAAGGTCCAAGGATTGTAGATTGAGAACCTTGGTATAACTGCGTCGGTGAGAACTAAACAGGTGAACATTAGTATGGAGGCAGAACCCAAATTTGTGAAGATTGGAGACTATTGGGATGATGCGATGGTCGATAAGGTCGTTGAATTACTCCGCGAATATCAATACTTATTCCCTACTGAGTTTACAAATTTGAAAGGAATAATCGAATATTTAGGAGTGATGAACATCACGTTAAAAACCGACGTGAAGCCAATTTAGTAGAGAACTTACTGCCTGAAACCTAAATACAAGGAAAAGGTCCACTTAGAGCTAGAAAAAATGTTAGCAGTGAGCATCATTGAGCCTGTGGAGGAATATGGTTGGGTAAGCCCAATGGTGGTGCAAAAGAAGAAGCATAACGATGAGATAAGGATATGCATGGATCTCAGAAAGCTGAATGATGCTTGTGTTCATGATCCTTTCCCAACTTCATTCATGGAAGAAGTGTTAAACAATGTAGGTGGCCATGAAGCATACTCCTTCACTGATAGGTTCTCTGGGTACCACCAAATCAAAATCATGCCAGAGGATAGGAGAAAGACAACCTTCACAACTGAGTGGGGTTGCTTTCAATACACTATAATTCCATTTGGGTTGACGAATGCGCCTACTATCTTTTCGTGCGTGGCCATCATGACATTCAAGGAATTCATTCATAAGTTCCTAGAGGTATATTTTGATGACTGGACTATATTTGGGATGGTTAAATGCCATGTGGCAAGCTTGCACTTGATGTTAGATACTTGTTGAAGATACTAGATCACACTCAACCTCAAGAAGTTTTTGTTTTGCATTCCTTTTGGGAACCTATTGGGGCATGTGGTTTGCAGACAAGGGCTGATGGTAGACCCTGTGATGATCACAGTGACTCTAAATTTGGAAGCACCAAGGAGTGTGAAACAGTTGCATGCCACTTTGGGACATACAGGATATTACAAGAAGTTTATCAAAGGCTATGCCTAGATCACTGCACCGATGGAAAAATTGTTGAAGAAGGATGTCTCGTTTTGCTGGAACGATGAATGTAAGAAAATCTTGGATATATTGAAAGAAAAGATGGTTACCGGGCTGATTCTAGTCTTTCCAAACTAGAAGAAAGAGTTTCATGTACATTTTGACGCGTCATGTATAGCATTGGGGGTTGTACTAACACAGGATCGAGGAGAAGGATTAGACCACCCTATCGCATTTGCAAGCTGTAAATTATCCAAAGCAGAGAAGAACTATTCCACCACTGAGCGCGAGGGGCTAGCTATCGTCTATGCGGTTCAAAAGTATCGACACTATTTGCTCGAAGATCACTTTAAGATGTATACAGATCACTCTACGCTAAGGTACCTAGTCAATAAGCTTGTGTTGGGGGGTGAATTCGTAGATGGCTCTTATTGTTCTAAGAATATGATTTTGAAGTTGTTGTGAAGCCTGGACGATTGAACGTAGGACCAGATCACCTGTCACGCATCGAGAGAGGAGAGGAACCCACTAATTTGGAGGAAGGATTACCTGACGTACAACTCTTTGTTGTGCATGTCGCAAATGGACATTTTCAGGATATAATACACTTCCTAACAAGAGGAACTACACTAGAAGGATACTACGTCCAACAAAAGAAGAATTAGTGGTGCGTGAGGTAAATTTCTCTGTCATTTCTGGGCATCTATACAAGATGGGGACTAATGAGATATTGCGAAGATATGTACTAGAGTTTGAGAGAATAATCATCCTTACAGATGTTGCAGGAGGACATTATGCAGGGAGAGAAACTGCACAGAAGATTCTACGTGAAGGGTTGTGCTGGCCAACCCTTCATCAGGATTCAAAAGCATATTACAACGTGTGTGATGTATGTCAGTGAACAAGCAGGCCATCACAGAGGGATGAAATGCCTTTGAATCCACAAATAATGTTTCAACCCTTCGAAAAGTGGGCAATAGATTTTGTAGGACCTATTTAGCCCCAAGGGAAGATAGGCGTGAGGTACATTATCACTATGACGGAGTACTTGAATCATTGGGTAGAAGCGCAGCCGGTGAAGGATTACATGGGTACGACTACTGTGAATATTCTATTTGAGCATGTACTGACGCGATTTGGATGTCCAAACATTTTCATGAGTGATCGAGGTACACACCTTTTAAACGAAATGATTAGCCTGCTGATGGAAGAACTTCAGGTTTGTCAACAAAAGAGCACACCTTATCACCCACATGCTAACAGGACAGTGGAGGCGTTCAACAAAGTGCTCAAAACCATGTGGACCAACGTTTGCAATGCTCAGTGAAGTGATTGGGACCTACACATACCTACAGTATTATGGACTTATCAAACGACGTTCAAAAAGCTAATAGGACAGACACCCTTTAGGCTAGTATATGAGGTTGAAGCGGTAATGCCTATTGAATACAACATGCCTATTCTATGCATAGTAGTGCTCATAGGTATGACGGACCATGGAGCCCTGGAAGAGAGGCTCACACAGTTCAATGTGCTTGAAGAAGAGGGATTTTTGGCTGCGTTTCACTAGAAGGTCCAAAAGCAGCGGGAAAAATTGTTGCATGACCGCCATATTAATTTTTGTACCTTTAAGGTGAATGACTGTTATCAAACCAGCTCAAGAAAAGATAGTTCAACACCTTAGAATTCAGCATCTTTGAGGGGGCAACCTCCTTTACATTACATAAGTGAACAATTCTTGGATCCTACAAATGAGAAGAACTCCTTTATATATATAGGAGTCTAAGGGGTCATAACATAATCAGAGCCGACATAACAATAATAATGTAAGGGCATAGTAATAACAATAGTGGACTTCTATGGGGCACAACAGTAACAATATGGGCACTACATGGGCACATCAATATAATAAGTGGGTTCTACTAATAAAAATAAGGGGTTACACTAGCAATATAGGGGCCTAACATGCCCCTCTCCTTCAAAAAGCACTATCCTCAATGCTTGAGTAGTTCTTGATGCTTCTGTATAGAAATCTTTTCCTACCATGTGGAATCTTCAGTGGGTAAGTTCTTCCACTTGATGAGATACTCTGAAATTGATCGATTTCGTAGATGTCGGGTTCTTGTTTCTGTGAGTGCTCCAAGTTCCAATATGATTTTTCCTTCCTCTTCAATTTCTAGAAATATTGTTTGAATTGGGATCTTTTGCAACTTTTGAATAAGTGGCCACACTTCTTTGTCCTTCTTCCATTCATCTCTTGCTTCATTTATCCAATCTGGTTGGATAATAGAAATAGCACAAAGCAATGCTTCCACATCCTCATCCTTGAAGAGTCTTCCCATTCGGTAAGGTCGCCATTTTTTAAGTTCATGTAGTATTGCCAAAATTTCCTTCTCATAAATAGCTTGCTTGAGATGTAGTAGCAAAAATACCCAATCACGTACATCAAAACATTTTTCACTACGATGTTGATCTACATGTTCTTTCATTTGATTTTGCACCAAGGTGGTCTTATCCTTTAAAAGTTGGAGAACTTGTTGTTGATGGTTGATGTGATCTTTCACTACTTGAACCTTTTTCTTCTTGATATGTCCTTCTATCTCTAGAGTTTGAGAAGTGGTAATTTCTTCCAATCCTTTACAAGATATGGTCAGATTCATTTCTTGATGGTCGATGTGATCTTTCACTTATTGAACATTTTTCTTCTCGATATGTCCTTCTATCTTGATAGTATGAGGAGTGGTAATTTCGACCAATGAATTACAAGATATCGTTGGATTCATTTCTTCTTTCTCGATGTGATCTTTCACTTCTTGCACCTTTTTCTTCTTGGTATGTCCTTCTATCTTGAGAGTTTTAGGAGTGGTAATTCTTGCTAATTCTTTACAAGATATGGTCTGATTCATTTCTTCTTTCTCTGGGGTGGGGTCTTGGCATATATCCTTTTCTTCTGATGTTTCTTGATCCTTTTCTTCCTCCTCTTCATATTCTATGTAAAATAATTTCTTCTCAGAACACTTATGACCTTTATTGCATTTGCTATCACAATTGTAACAAATCCCTTTTTCTCCTTTTTCTTGCGATTGTTGTGGTGTAACCCTTGTAGGTTGTGGAAGGCTAGGAGAAACAACACTTTTGTCTTTATAGTTGTGAGGGGTATGCTTCCTGGTTTCCATAATTTTGCTTTCCACCATGTCAAAAAGCCCTTTTACTCCTTCCAATTGTTCTGGTGTTGCTCCAAAGAAGGTGTTGCTCTTTGTATCCTCATAATGTGCTATCATTTCCTCCGTAAAAATTTACCACATAACAAGGTGTTTATGAAAACAAAGCCCTTCATACCATAAAAATTGATCCAGTTCTAAATATGAAGATGCAATACATACCTTTTGTAACAGTGGTACACCATGTAGATCAAAACATTGCTCCATCTAAAGTATCCAATTTACCAGATCCTTTCCATTAAACTTCGTCATCTTGCTTTTTCTTGATTTTAGGAGCTTGATCTTAAAATGACTGTAACTCTGTACTTTCGGATCTTTAAATTCTGAAATTGCTACCTGTAGTAGCCGTCTACGTCCTCTTTCCAATGCCACCAGTCTGATCCAAATTGGATTCTCCAAGGAGTTATGCACAATCTCCCAAGATGACCTAATTATAGACCTTTCTAGAAGAGTGAACTTGTATGAAGTGCCACATGTCGCTGTTTCAACCTTTGGCACTAAAAATATATACAAGAAACTACAGTCTATCCTATTTCTATACCTTCTCACAAAATTTCAATCTGATCCTTAGAGAGAAAGTTATAAAAATTTTCCCCAAGTCACCTGTTTGGAATGTAATTCAGGAGTCTACAAAAATACCAACTTCCTCAGATCATATCTCTGCAGATATAGTGCTAAACGCTCTGAAATTTAGACCCGAGATTCAGCGTGATTTCTTCTCAAATGGGTTTTTCCTTTTAGCTTCTGAAACATTGTAGAAAGAAAGTTATGGCGAAAATGCCACGATGACCTGTTTCGAGAAACAAAACCTTAGAATCCAAAGCTCTGATACCAAATGTTATGAAACTAGCTCAAGAAAAGATAGAAAAGATAGATCAATGCCTTGGAATTCAGCCTGTTCGAGGGGGAAACCTCCTTTACATTACATAAGTGAACAATTCTTGGATCCTACAAATGAAAAGACCTCCTTTACATAAATAGGAGTCTAAGGGGTCATAACATAATTAGAGCCGACATAAAAATAATAATGTAAGGGCACAATAATAACAATAGTGGGCTTCTATGGGGCACAATAGTAACAATATGGGCACTACATGGGTACATCAATATAATAAGTGGGTTGTACTAATAACAATAAGGGGTTACACTAGTAGTATAGGGGCCTAACAATGACTTGGTGTTGTTGTATGACAGTAAGTTTGATAAATTTCCAGGGAAATTTAGAATGCATTAGTCAGGGCCCTATGTTATTAAGGAGATTACCATTGGTGGCGTGATCCAGCTCGTTAACTTGAATGGTGATCCCTTCCTAGGAAAGGTGAATGGTAATCGATTGAAGCTATACACAGGTGGCCCAACCATCTGACTAGGCGACAAAATCATAGTCTTAGCACTCCAGGCAGCTAAAAGGAGGCACGATACTATAAGCTACTCTACGCAGGTTGGGGAGCTACGCGATTTCAGGACTCCGCAAAGCAACGAATTGTCATAGGGTCCACGACAATGCGAAAAAAACTGCGCTAGCGCACGGGTCTGCCATAAAGTGATCATTAAAGTCATTATTCATGATTCGATGGTAGGTTTGAAGCCAAATGGAGCAGGCAGCAAGAATTTAAGGTGAACTTTATGGCTCATATTCTTGAAAATATGCCACAAATCTAGCATTAATGGGCCAAATGTGGGGGGAATCGTCGAATTTGAATTCAAAAGGCCCTATAAATTACAAGTGGATGTCCAGTGAAAAACACTTGGCATTTTGAAAATCCAGTTGTTGCACTATCAAATTTGTATTGACCTTACGAATTTTGAGGCTTTGAGAGCAAGTTCAGTGTTTGCGACATTGCCAATGGAGATGTGGGACCTCCTCACTAGAATGATGTCGACACTCGATGAAGCCATGCAAGAAATTACAGTAGTAGAAGCCCCAGAGAGCATTGGAGCAATAGTTGAGGTCCCAAAATAATCCAGAACACTAAGGCGTAAGAAGGATAAGCAAGCTATGATCCTGGTCCACATCTCACCATGAAACCCATAAAGGACCAAGCTCACCTTGTAGGAAAAGGGGAAGGCCATTAATCTGGAGGACGACGAGGAGGAATCTCAAGAAATCCTAGTGGATGAGGAGGACGTGGAAATGGAAGTTGAAACCCAGGGTGTGGACCCTATTACCCAGTTACCTGAATATGTTCCTCCGTGCAAGGGCAAAGCCGAGGTGCTGAAGGACATATATGAGAGCAAGAGCTCCCTACAAACTCTGTTGCTCCTAGAGGATATTATTTTTGAGGGGCCACACGTAGTGTGAGTTCTTGTACTGAAGTTTGAATATTGGAACCTCGCGGATCATGAGAAATTCTCGCATTTAGTGGCTGAGTAGAAAATGTGCTGACGGATTGATGTGACTGCTCAAAGGATTGAATTGGAGCCCTGCATATGGCTCAACGGTGTATCGAAAGCTAGGCTACTAAACCTACTTTGGGTGTCGCATTACCACCGCGCCCCAATGACCGTCTGTGTCATCAGGCAGTTACTATGCTTGGTGCATGATGGAGGTTTGTGGCTGGAGGAGCCCATTCCCATCACAGATCACTTGATTCATTGGACCACATGGCTACCTTACTTAGGGGAGGATCCAGCTAATATATCAGAGGGAAAAGGTGGCAAGTAGGCCCTTGTGGAAGTGATGAAGAATAAGTTCAAGTTAGAGAAGAAGAAGTGGGGATATGCCATCTCCAGCATTAACAACCCTGTAGTCAAATTCACAACCTAAATTTTAATAGGGAAGGGGATGCAAAAGTGCTGCACGGATGAGGGACTCATGCTTGTGGTTGCGCTAGCGGCCCAATGTGCTGAAGGATTCCAGTTCAACTAGGTGAATTATCTATGTGGTGAGTTCCTTGCAAACTATTGCAAGGCACAGGAGTAGGGAAAGACATTCCACTACACGTGGCTTTTTCTCTCAATTGTATTGGTGGCATGGGAGCTACCTGAAGACAACCAATTCCCTTCGGTCGCACCAGACCTTCTAGAGGCAGTGAAGTACACTTCACTGTGGGTGACCAAGGATGTGCAGAGAATAAAAGAAAGCGATATCTTTTGGATCTTGATGGAGATGAATACCCATATGGGGATCAATCGCAAGCCGTGGTTGTCACCCATAGTATACACTAGTTTGTAGAGCTTTACAAAGTTCAAAGCAGATTTCCACCATATCTTTATTAGGGCATGAAAGGACCCTACAAAGACATGGCATAACCTACCATATCTGGCAACTGATGATGTAATTTTCACAGTCCTCGAGTCTTGGCCGCCAGAGTGGCATGCTCCCGCAAGCTCCATGGAGGAAATGGATAAGTCCATCACACAGTGTAAGAAAGAAGAAACCAAGCTCTGAATGGTGCAGCTAGTGGAGAAGCATAGAAAGAAAGAAGCAAGGGCTAAGGCCCAGGCAACGTGTGGCACCACGAAATTGGTGGAATAGTAGAAAAAAGGAGGAGAAGAGCTCAAAGGAAAGAAGTCACCTTTGCCAGGGACTAAGGTAGAAATAGAGACAAAACAAGGTGGTGCGGACCTGCGGATGACGTCCACCCAACTTAAGCATTCACGACCGAGAGAGAAGGCAATGCCATGAAAGAAAACCAAGGCATCAAAAACATCCTTCGACCCAATCACCCTCACTAAGGGGGATTTTCATGATATCAGAGAAACCGTGAGGGATGTCACCACGAAGGCCCTCCAATAATTCAAAGAGCAGCAGCAGTTTGTATTGGGGGCTCTTCAGACAAAGCGGTAGGAGTTGCAGGTTTGCATAATGTCCACCAACCTTAGAATCAGTACTTCATCTGCCGAGGAGATGTTGCATACAAGGGTTACCAACACCATAGTGCTACCAAATGGGGTGCTCACTATAGAAAAGGAGGTCGACGGGCCCATGGTTAGCAGTTTGAAAGGGGTAGGACTGAATATGGCTGCAATCTCTCAGAAGATGTTCTACCTCTTGCAGGATGGATTCACCATAGAACTTAGGGCCCAGGAGAGTCACGCTCTGCAGGTGATGAGCAAGCAGCACGTCAACATCGAGCAGTTGGGCCTACAGTGCAATGAGGAAGTGGAGTAGAACAAGAAAATAATCTAGGTAATGGAGGAAGCCTGTCGAATGGTCCCAGAGTTGGACACTCAGGTAGAAGAACTGGTAGAGGCACACATCCACAAGTTGGCCACGGGGGTGTGTGATGCTTGAGTAGAGATGGCCCAAGTTCAGTTGGAGCTAAACCTCCAGATCACATAATTGCAGTTGCGGGTTCAGCCTTCAACTCCAGCAGAAATCAAGGAAAAATGCACCACCACTGTTACAACAACAATAGTGGCAGTCGACAGTGTAGTAGCAGACTCATGCAGCTTTTTGAAAATTCATTCGAGCTCCTCACCATCCTGCAGGAGGACCCGAATGTAGAGTGCCTGGAGATAGAATCGTGCAAACTACAACAAAAATATGACAAGGTCAAAGTGACTATGCAGATGGCTATCCTTACACAGAGGCTTACACGGATGGAGGAGGCAAAGGCACTCAAGGAACAGGGGGATGTTGCTCGGCATAAAGAAGTGGTCTTAAAAGAACACCTAAAACCATGGATAGATGAGGCTTATGCGATCACATCCTCCATTGAAGGAAAGCTCGTGCAACTACAAGCAACTCAGCAGAAGATTCAGGGCAGTAGTTTAGGAACAGTCGCCAAGTAGCGTGTGAAAGAAGTCCAACAGATGGCCGCTTAGTGCACTGCCGAAGTTGCAGTGATCCAAACAGAGCTGGCAGGTCTCCATGCTAAGATCTCCACACCTACAGAGTGACTTGAGGGTGAGTCATGATGTTTTTGTTGGGGTCCTGTTGGGCGCTGAATCCTTGAAGGGTGGTTTTGGGGCTAAAAGCCCATATTTTGGTCACAATTTTGTAATCCAAGTGTAAAGACTCCACATTTTCTGGTTGCGGAGCGCGTACATGTTAAAGAGTCATAGGGTTGTCTGCCCTTATTTTGGAAATGTAATGTCAGCTATAAAATATCTACCCATGGTCCACAGACCATGGGATTGTGTAAATAGAGCTAAGCTCTAAGTAGTTAAAAAGAGAAATCAATCAAGAAAGATCAAACATGTATGAGAGATAGATCTGAGGTAGAATTCTAAGTCTTGGATCATAGCATAGGTAGATGCTTTGTAGCTGAGTGTGCAAAGGCCTAGAAGTCTACAGCTGAGTGTGTGGACACCTGTAGTTGAGTGCAGAGGGTGGGTTGAGTCTATAATGGTTTGGAATTATCAATAAAGAGAAGTATTCTACAATTTCTGTGTCTTTATTTCATGTTTATGCATCTGGTTATATTGGGTACGAATTTCACTTATAATGCTTGTACGATGCATGAATATATGTAATTGTGTTGGTTAAGTGAGCGCAAGTAAGAACATCTATTTACGCGAAGCTAACTAATATTTGTTAATAAGACAAGTAAGATACTTAGCGTAGTTTGGGACATATTGCAGTTCACTACCCTAGCAGCGCGAAAGTGTATTAGCCCTAGGTTAGGGTTGCACAAAATCCAATTATACCCTTTCGCGAAGGTATTGAAGGGTGGAACAAAGGGCTAAGAAAACTATGCGAAGGAAGGTATAGCCAAAATAAACCGACATCACATCCATCTCAAGGGTGCAGAAACTTGGTTCCAGCATCCCTCCATACTGCTTCGGGTGAGACTTAAGTCTGCGTTATGCAGGCTGATACGAAAGGGCCAGTAGTGTAGGGATTTGTTTATCTAACTAACGTTGAACTTGGGTCAAACCCCACAAGAAGACATGTGATATAGTTGTAAGTCGTGGGCACTGTGCGGGCATGGTTGTGGGTTTGACTCTACCGACCTACCCATAATAATTTTACATTGTATGCTAATGATGTTGGTCCTTTGGGGAGGGATAGGTTGAACAGTCTGTGCTTGCCACATGTCTCCTCCTCATTGGTCCTTCCTCCAACTAATAAGATGAAGCCAACTCACCATACTGTAGACTAGTCATAATGTGCCACTTGGTGAGACTTGGTTAGTCATTGACCATCCCTTTGCCTTACCTAGTCACCTGCCACATTATTAGTACGAATGCGTGACATTGCAGTGACTGTACTTTTTTTTGCAAAATTCTTTTGTTTGGGAAAGTGGACAAAATGCAATATCTTCCTCATATGAGCTCTGTTTCGAGTGAAACGAGTTGTGTTGGGATTGTGTCACCGATACAGATGTTGTTTTTCAATGTTTGAGCAATTTTGAGAACTTTAATTTTTGAGCTAAATATTGATCACCTGATCACACTACTTCGATGAGGAAGGTCCCAAATTTGGGAAAGTACCATGTGGAAGTTTTTAATGTGAAATGGGAATGTGCACTATTGGGGGACACTACATGATAGATGAAAAGTAAAACGTACAATAGATGTGGTGTTAATGTTTTTGTATAGATCAAAGTTGAATGAATAGCGAGGTAGATACTTGTATCGCTAAAAAGTGTGGTAAGTGCATTCTGTTGGGAACGTAAGTGGAGTCCTATCTCATTATTTGACAACTAGAGAAATTATAGTCCAAGGAATATTCTGGATTAGTTGGCATACATTGGATGCCAATATGGGCCATGCATGTTGGAAGGCATTGGTATTGCAGGCATTATGATGGAAAGCTTTCTCGTGTCAACCTTGGGATAATGTGCTAAGGCTAGACCATTAAGAAAATGATAAAAATAGAGGAAGGAATCTTTTTTGAACAAACTGTTGAGACTCGATTCATAGGATTGTAGTAAAAAAAAGTGAGTGTGAATGAGACTATAAAGGTGTTGTAAGGGACTCTACAACATGAGAGTTGAAGCTTATGGGGAAATGCGTAGGAACATCCTCCATGTGTAGGCCCCGAACAAAGAACATGTTTGTTCCATTGTAGTCGAAAGAAATACTAGAGGTAGACCCGTTTCATCCCCAAGGAAGGACCACAAAAGACACTGAGTCATCATCTCAACCAAGGGGGTGTAGGCCAAAACATCTCTATACTCCACCCCACATGGAGGATGATCCACCAGTTGAATTGCCAAAAGAAATGAAAGACCTTGGTATTGTACTGAGCCTCCCCAAAGGATTTTTTAGGAAAGCAAGAATGGTGGAGACAATAGGAAAACTTAGGCATTATCATCGCGATCTCACAGACTGGAGCCAATTTATGAAAATTCAAGAATATCTAATATAAAATATGACAAATAATCCATCGGTTACCACCTTTGAGACACAACAATGGGTGACAAGGTTAGAGAATGTTGGAATCCTAAATTTACTAGAGATTCCAACTTTGGTCTCAATGATGAAATTAACGCAGTAACCAAAGTCTTGTTAAATTATGTACATGGAGGTTGGTTATGGCTAGATAAGGCTATCAAAAATACTCTACAGTTAATCCACAAGATTATGGGGTGTCCAATGAAAGGTAAGAATCCTGCAAAACTTTTTGAAGATGCATCTAAGACAGTGGGTGGAAATATGAAGGAGAAGTATGGTACAACTAAGGGAGAAATAGGATTTAGTGTTGTAGAGATAGAGGATCAAGTTATTTGGTTCACTACACAACCGTTGGCATGTATGGTACTAAGAAAGTGCATAAAGGATGAGGTGTCAATATGATCTATTAAGGAAACAAACATATGCAAGGAAGGTGTGATAATGAATTGGGCCAATTACTTATACAACTTATTCATTGAAGACTAAAGGGTAGTGCGAGAGAAAAATGTTTAGTTCCACTATGCATGGTCACTTATTTTGATCACTTTTATCACATGGGAACAACCATTTTATTTCCAAACTTTAAAAGGGACAAGGATCCCCATCAAGGATATGTGATATTAAAAGTTATGGTATAATACAATTCTACAGCAAAGGATTGAAATTAATATCATCTTCTTTATTTTTAGGAAATGGTTATTGATACCATCAAGAAAACTCCACACTTTTTTTAGGAAGTTTTCCAGAAATATTAGTTTTATTCATTTAAATCCCAAAACAAATCATTTATGTATTCAAGCTAAGTTTGTTCTAGGCAAGGAATGACATGTTTACGAATTCCATGTAACTAACACATATATACAATCTATAATATTTGACTAAGAATATTATTCAAAGAACCCAATGGAAGGAGCAAAGAATGTCGAAAATATAGATAGTAGTTTCAAGCATGAGGAATGACAAGATCTTGAAGGTGGGTGGTTGCGTAATCCAAATGCCAAAGTTCATCCAATACAGTCAATGTCGATGTCAAGAGACCACTATGAGTAGTGTGGTAAATGGTACATCTTGGGCTAGGAAGAAACACATGGAAACTCGGGCATGCTTGCAAACATGAACAACTAAGGATCATATAGAAAAACTTGTTGATGAAGTTTGAGAGATGGTGGGTGATGTGTTTCACAAAGTGGGGAGCCAAGCATAGATCATCCTCACCAACATTTGGTAGATCCAACATCACATTCTAGAGAATTTGGATAAGTTGGTGCATTTGATGTATACTCAAATAAAGGAGCTGTAAAAACACCCCATTGCCTAAACAATAGAATAACAAGAGACCTCGACCATGCTAAAGGTTCTGGAGTCCATCCTAAATACTTATTCTATTCTTAAAACATTTGATTTATCTCTTGCTCAAGTAAAGGAACTACCATAGCTTACTTTTCTCTTACCTGAGAAGATGATAGACCATTTGTACTAGTTACAAGATGTTTTTACTAAAAAAGTGTGATTACCAACTGCTACCATGACCTAACAGTTCCTACGAGATTTGAAACCAATGTGTTTGAGCACCATTAGAAATTCCAGAAAGAGAATCATAGGGTTGTAGGTAGGGAAGTGGCATTAAAGGAAACTGGAAAAGCAGTGTTCAAGAAACTTGTTCTTGATTCTAGTGAGGAGGGTCACCAAGCAGAAAACTAGGTTACAAAGATTTGGGAACTAGTGTAGATCTTTAGTACTAAAGTATAAGAGCTATGCACATGGAAAAAGTTGACTACTCCCCTTGAGGATAAATAGCACCATGTAGAGGAGGAGTAGGATCAATCCCACTTCAAGCACTTACAAAAACTACACTTGGAATAGAAACCACTATTTGTTGAAGGGATTGCTCTATGGACCACTCTTGATCAAAATCAAGAATTACAAGAGGCCTCTCAATAGGATCAAGCTCTAGCAACCCAATTCAAAGAGATTTCTACATGAATAACATAATCACCCAATGAAGGGCATGGAAAATTTTAGGGGATAATATTTGCAAGTTGGCTATTTTTCCATGGATTTTCACCAAAAACTTCGTGAAATTCCATTTTTCCTAAAAATGATTCGCCCAAATTCTATAATATAAAACTATTTTTCCTCAAAGAAAGCCAAATGTTTATAGAGACTCTATATAAAATCACTAGAAATTCGAAAATGTTTACAAGGATATCATCAAATATTTTACAATTTGCATATTAGGGACTAGTAAGATTCGCTAAGGTTTCTATAATTTGAGATAAAATTCCATCCTTAAAGTTTTCCCTAATGAAGAGAATAAGGTGCTAATAGAACGCAAGAGAGAAATAGGGATAGAGCATAAGGAAAAGCGGGACAAGAAGCAAGAGCTCACACAGGAGCTTGAAGAATTGTAGGAGGAAGCAAAGAGAGTCTTGAATGTAGCCATAACTATATCTAATAAAATCCAGGATGTTATTGTTGCTAAACAACCTTCTATTATTTTCGGTGCACCCCCTCCCCAAATAAATGAATAAATAATTCTCCCCTACAACCACGTTTGTTCTCAGGCGAGGGAATTCATTAATTCTTTTACAATGCTCAAAGATATAATAAGGAAAAAGTTTCCTTCCATTACATTAGGTTAAGTGGCTCATGAAAAGCCACATGTGTGTGTTGGGATATTGTTGGAGGCATTTTTTAAGTTTGGGGATTGCACGCGTAAAGGGAGAAGCAGAGCATAGCACACAGAAGTATCGTGAAGATGAGGCAAGTGTTCACGATAGCTGAAAGTGTGGAAAACAACGTAGTCATCTAGGGCATGCTTATAGAGGAACAAAAAGGTGGGAAAAGGCCATGTTTGAATCCAAGATTAGATTAAAATATATAATGGTAAATAATGGTAGAACATATAATATATGTGGGTAAATTTTTTTCGCTAAAATTTTTTTAAAGTAATTTCGATCATGTAATTATGTATAAAATAGATGGAGCCAATTCGACTAGGGGTTCTGTATTTGGCTTTGCATTGGAGAACTCTTAACTAGGTTTTCTAAGTCTATTATGGTTTTTGAGAATTACATTATAACTATGATTCTTGTAGGTTGGTGTCGTTAGAAAACCATATTGAACTGGGAAATTTTGATGTATTCCACTGCCATGAGTTAATAGAAGAAAGCATTGAGAAAATTATGATGTTCTTTTGTCTTTGTATGGCTTGATATAGTTACTATTTTATTACCCTCATTCTTTTTTTTTATCATGTTAGTGTGCATTGTGTGTTTAATTGAGACCATTACATGGGTAAAATGTTGACTCTTTTATGGGCAATCATGGCCCCCTTTCTTTCTTTTGTTAGTACTTTCTTTTTTTTGTTGAATTATGGAGTAAATAACACCTTATGTGTGGTCTACGAATGATAAACCCAGTGTCTAAGTGTTCAAATCCTAAATCCCATGAAAAAATGGTGTCCGTTAGAATCTCATCCCCTTCTCTACTGCAAAAACCTAGTTCTTGTAGCTCCCCCTAAGGTGACTTAGGTGAGACTTCACATCTCTTATAGGGATTGTCGAAAGGGCCAGTACCATTAGGGACTTTGTTCAGCGCACCATGAACAACAAACCCAAGTTGGGAACACAGTCAAAAATCACAAAAATGGGAATTCTAATGAGGGACCCAAAACATATTTCATCCATACTTATTCAAATCAAATTCCAAAATCTTTGAAAGGGTGAATTTTTTTGAAAATGTAACTAGTTTCGGTCTTCATAATTGTTGCACTCATTCCAATATATATCCTATGTAAGAAAAGGGGACATAAGAAAAAAATTTATTATTAAAGCATGGGTTTCATGCTCATTATTTATGGCCTTCTAGGTAAAATCATGTTCTTCATGCTTCTTGGGTTTTTTAATTCTTAGGATTTATTGTCATGAGTCAATGGAGTCAACATCATGTTTATAATACCCTTGCGGGAAATTTGTAATTTTAAAAAGAATTATTTTTTATTCGAGAAATTCCTGGAATCTTAAAGAGTACAAGTTAGCCCTAGGATCATTAATTTAGCCTAAATGAGGGAATTCAACCCCTTGAGAAGGCTATATAATTAAGCAACTTGAATTCCTTTGTGACACACTCACTCACAAGTTTGATATATCAAGAAAGAGTTTGATTTGTAGCTAAGAAGCAAGAAGAAGAAGAGAAAAAATCATGGAGAAGATGGAAGGATGAAATATATTGTTCACGGGCTCTATCTCTCTCACATGTGTGAAATTTTAGGGTTTCTAGTATGTAGGAAGAGGCCAAAGTTGCAAGTTCATGTTGCAGGAGGACGAAGTGCAACACGTTCTAGCTAGAAGGAGGGATACTTCATTTAGACCCTGTTGACCTTGAGAGGATCTATATTTCTCTAGGAAGGTCTCAAGATGAGGGTGATCTAGGATTTTCTTGGAAGCTGCAATACTGAAATTGTAGGGTTTAAGTTGTAGGTCGAGTAGCAATGTTGTAGCTCGAAGATTGAAGTTGCAGGATGTAGTAGTTTGGTGCAGAATGAAGGAAGGAATCAATAAAGGGATAACAAGGTACTGAGAGAAGTACTTGGTCTAGGGGTTGGGTATTTGTATCTCATTTGAAGCAAATTGTAATAAGAGAAGAGTTATTTGGTTTTCCCCTTGGAGGAGTTTTTCACTGGCTAAGAGCCTATATCTATGTCCTCTTTTGTTACTGTTATTATTATTGAAATTGTTTGATGAAATATTTAACTAAAGAAGACAAACAAAATAACTAAATACTCATAGGCACTAGCAAGGTTAAGGAAAATAAGATATAATAGCTTCCACTTTACATTTTATAACATGGTATCAAAGCTAAGGTGAACAAGGAAAGAAGTTGGAAGGACACTAGAAAGAATTGCTGATAAAAAAAATACGAAGCTCTCAAAGCCTAAAAGAATAAGACTACAAGGGAAATTGTCTCTTCAATGGATCTACTTAAAGGCTTATTGGTGGAAGACCCTTCCAATCTAGGGTTTCTACTTCGAAGAAGTCAGGGCTATTTCAATCTCACAAGGAGGTTGTTGATCTTGCCAAAAGGAAGTCTATTTGCAAGGCATCAAATTTGGACATTTTTGGTGGAGGGATCGTAGGTAACATATTTCAAGGCCATCATAAAGAAACATCCAAAGGACTTCAAGACATCAAAACAGTTGAATACATTGTCAAGGAAAATGATTATGTCAAAATTGACTTGATACCCACAGAAAAAGAAGTAATAGGATATGTTACTGGAGAAATTATTGAACCTGAGGAAGATAAGACACAAGAACAAGAAAAGTAGAAGAAAGGGGAAGTAAGATCTCAAAGGATCATATTTGAATCAATTAAGGAATCTCTTGTTTCATTTGTTTCAAATATCAAGACTTCAAGGCCATGTATGACAAGCTAGTAAATTTGTATTCGGTAAGTACAATAGGACTTGGGCAACCCATTATTGATTCAGAAGTAGCTATTTGTGTATTCAATGCATTGCCACCAGAATGGATCATCTTTGCAACAAGCAGTGACTCCTAGAAGGATCCAAAACACTTCGAAGATTTATGGGCAAAATTCATATTGGAAGAATAAAGGATCAAGTTCAAGGATTATATTGGATCAAATGACAAATCTCAAGCCTTTCTAGCCTGAGTCAAGAAGATGAAGAAGGTAAAGTTTGGTAATTCTAAGAAGAAAGGCATGTCTAAAGTGCATTGTTATGGATGCAATGAATTTTGACACTTCAAGAGGGATTATCAAAAAAAGTAGAATAAGAAGAGAAAGGAAAGGGGTGAATCTCATGTAACTGAGACAGTGGGAGAACTTGAGAAGAAATAAGAGAAGGAAGAAGTGAAGGATGTTTACTACTAAAGAAGGTTCACTAATAGTTAGGTTCTATGTGAAGTTTAATCTTTCATGTAGAATAGTATGTATTTCATAGCATCATAAAAGAAGCATATGATAGTAGCATGTCTATAATTTTACATGATTTAGTTCTTCCATAGAGATCATCTAGATAGATGGATAGATGGACCATTTTCATATTGATCATCCAGAAATTATCTAGCATTATGTTATAGGTATTCAACTTCCTTAGGTGGATCAGCATGATCCTAGAAGAACCATCGTTGTGGAAGGTTGTTGGGAAAAGCACTATGACAAGGTTAGTATGCATTCCATGTAATGTGGAGTCAATATAGGTAAAGGGATGAAGGAATGAAATGGGTAAAGATGTAGGCTCTTTGTGATATATATATAGCTAGATGGTCCGATAAAATCATAGGAATGCATGTTGCATATAAAAACTTAGATAAGATTCATATGTACAAAAATCTAATGGAAAAAAAGTTGGTCATAAAATATGCTTAAGTATGGATAGATGATGCTTGAAAATAATTTGACTTACTTTAAGATGAATAAAAGATCAGCAAAGATATTTAGAACAATCGGTGAAAGAGCACATTGTTAAGGTGCTCCATAAGCAAAAGGTCATTGGTTCTAGTCTCGCCGATACCATAAAATCTAGCATGGTTTCCGCCGGTGCGGCTCAGGCTGGGTGCAATCCCCAGGTGACTTTGATAGCTTAAATGCCCCTGAGTCGTGGCCTCTCAACCACAGGGTAAGAGTGATTTTTAGGATTCACCCACTTATCAACCAAAAAAAAGAATAAAAGATCATGACTTTCTCTATAGTATTTAAATAATGATTAACATCCAATATAGTCTCTGGAAGGAAAAACGGTAACTTGGTAAGCAAGTTCGATCCTTGGGCACTTTGATGCATGAAGGAAGTTTTAAGTGGAGATGGTTGATTAGGATGTTGATGGAATGAAAATGTCATAATGATGACGTAAGTATGATTTTCATTATTGTTGGTTATCTAGTTAACATATTATTTTTCTACCTAAATGATGTTCCAAGAATATATGATGGAAGTTGAGGCAATTTCAATTGTATGAATGAAGGATAGTGAGGGAATCTTCATATCTCGTACCTAGAAACTATGAATTCAACATATGGACATATTGGGATTAAAAGGTAGCAGTGTGAGAAGATAACCAGGAGGTCAAAGGAAGGTCACTTTCAAGAAGAAGTTATGATCAAATCAAAGTTTGGGAATGCTCAATGTAATGCCTTCATATCAAAGAAGAAAGTGATGACCAATAAGATTGACCTAGAATTTGTCACAATGTTGAAGAGAAGTTGGCTCAATGATACCTTGAAAAAAATAAATCTCAGTGAACCAGAAGAAAGAGGGAGCCAAAAAATCATGAAGAATTGGTAGTTGATACTCTTATGAAGACAAGTTATGAGGCTAGTGACTGTGAATTTCCAAATAGAAATGAAGTCTAGATCTCCTATGTTTTGGAGAGGGAGTAAAGGAGTGTCCTTGTATAGGAGAAAGGTTCTATTCTCAAGACTAAAGGATAATAGGGATGTCCTCTCAGTTTGAGAGGGAGTGATGTTTGAAACCACATGTGTATTCTCCTCTTCAGGTGATGAAGAGAGAGTAGCAAAGGATTGGATAAGCATCTATGGTTTCCTTGAGGATATAACATCCAAGAAATGAAAGGGGATGACACTCTCTAAGCATGTCAAAAGTATCCAAGAGAATATTGGATGAATAGGACTAATATTTTTTGTGGACTCATGATTGGAAATCCAAGATAAGAATAGTCCTAAAAGGACATACTTTGTAGACTTCTAGATGGGGTATGTACCTTGTAGAGGTAGTGCAGTATCACATGTAAAGCCTCCCAACATACTAATATTGATTCAGGTAGAGTTTGTCCATTTAGGCCTTGGGGATATTTTTGGTCATTGTTATGATGCTTACAGTATGGCTTATCAATCTGACTCTTCTTGAGAACTCTTCAGTTTGAGATATGATTTTTCACTGGTTGTATAACTATCAATACCTACAGAGTTAAGAGGGAGTGTTGAAAATGTAACTAGTTTTTATCTTCACAATTGTTGTACTCACTCCAATATATATCCTATGTAACAAACAAGAAAAGAAAAGAAAATATTATTATAACATGGGTTTCATGATCATTATCAATGGTATTCTAGGTAAAAGCATGTTCTTCGTGCTTCTAGGGTTTGTTAGGTCTTAGGAATTATTTTAATGAGAATGGACTCAACATCATGTTTATAAGACCCTTCAGACAATTTGTAATTGTAAAAAGAATTATTTTTGTGTCTAGAAAGTTCTAGAATCTCCAAGAGTACAAGTCATCCATTGGATCATTAAGTTGGCCTAAAGGATGGAATTTGACCCATTTGATCTATTAAGAAAAAGTTTGATCTATAGCTAGGAATCAAGAAGAATCTTGGGCATGGGATCCCCCAAGGGAAGTTTTGGGGCTTAGACCTAGATTTTGATCAAAGGTTGTAATTCCGATGTAAAGACTCCACATTTTGTGGGCGCCGAGCACGTAGTTTGTAAAAGGGTCATAGGGTTTTCCACCCTTAGTTTTGTTATTGTAATTTCAGTTGTAGAGATCTACCGATGGTTATGGGATTGTATAAATAGAGCGAGGCTCTAAGTAGTTAAGAGAGAAAAAATGAATAAGAAAAGATTAACATATGATGTATGCGAGATAGATCTGTAGAGTAAAGTCTAGTTTTTGGGTCGTAGAGTAGGAGAAGGCTCTGGAGCTGAGTACACAGGGCGAGTTGAGTCTGTAACAGTTGGAAGTATTAATAAAGAGAAGTTTCCTATCATTTCTATGTATTCATTTCCTATTTTATGCTTCTATTATCTTGGCTTTGAAATTCACTTCTAATACTTATATGATGCGCGAATGTGTATATTGTATTGACTAAGTGAATGAAAGATAGAATATCTATTTACGCGAAGATAACTAAGATATGTTAAGAAGATAAGTAAGATACGTGGTGTGGTTTGGGGAAATAGTGCAATTTGCTGCCCTAGCAGTGTGAAAGCATCTCAACCCCTAGTTAGGGCTGCGCAAAAGATGATTATAACAGATCATGAAGATATTGAAGGTTGGAACAGTGTGCGAAACAACCTATGCAAAGACAAATCTGGTTGGACTAAATTGACATATCAGACATCTCAAGGGTGCAGAAACTTGGTTCCAGCATCCCCCCATATTGTTTTGGATGAGACTTCAGTCCACGCTTCACGGACTAACGCCAAAATGGCTATTAGGTATGGATTTGTTTGGCTAAATAACTCTGAACCTAGGTTAGGCCCCCATAAGCCAACAAATGGTTTCGTTGCCCAGACCGAAATCTACATAGAGATGTCTGATGTCGTATCATTGGAATCCAAGTAAGAAATAAATTAAAGGCTAGTTAGACAGAAAAATTCATGAGTTCGTGGCACAGGAGAATTGAAACCCGCGATTGTGAAAAGAAGAGTGGTTAGACTACTATCTATATATGAAGATCCATGAAATCTTCTTCGCGTCCTTCCCTATTGATTTATATGAGTGGATCGCGAAGCTAGAAGATAGCCAAGGAAGGTGGAAGCTTGACAGTCCTATTGTGTGGACCCCAGAGTTAGTGTGAAGGTTGGAAGCACCATAGGATAATACACACGTGCCATTGATCATTGGCTCAATTGTATTATAGGAGGATTCATTATTGAGTTCGTGATTGACACCTCAGTTTGCTACAACGAGGAAGAACGATTCTTTCTCAAAGGACCGTGAGGTAAATACATAAAGGATTTGAATACTTGGATTAAAATGCTATTGTGTGAAAAGAGGGTTATGCATTTACCTTGATGTTTAGGGCTACGGGAAGTAGAAAATCTTATAGGAATGAAGGGAATAAGGGACCAAAAACTAGCCCCTTGATTTCATCTCCACGAGGGGACGAGGAAGAGCTCGTGAAGGTCTCACCGCAAAGTGTGATATATTTGATAAGGCAAAGAATTCTGTGAATACCTCCTCCACCCATATTTCCAACAACTTCACCATCATGACCTCCATCTTCACTCTTACCACCTCCACCACCACCGTGATTCAATATGGCGAGCATAGTGAAGTTGCTTATGTTCAAAGGTTTGGGAAATGAGGATCCTGACCAATTCTAGTTTGTGGTAAGGGCTATATGGGAAGCGCAAGGAGTTACATATGAAAATATAAAGAAAATGACACTGGTTAGCGCCCTGCATGACCATGCACTGACCTAGTATATTAAGCACTCCAATGATAATCCAAAAGCGGGAATCACGGATATCCAAACAACGCTAAATAGAGAATTACCTTGTAGGAGGAAGACTGATGCCCTTAAGGAAGGAAGCACAAGCAAGACTTAGTGTGGCACTTTCTTTGTGGTGCGTGATTTGTAAAATAGCTGGAAAACATGCCATGGACAATTGTCACTTGTTACAGGAGTATACACAAAATTCACAGCAGTTGCTCTACAACATTTGTAGGTCAGTGGGACATGATGAGCGTACTTACAAAAGCTATGAGTTGATGATAGATAGAACTCCCACCTACAGATTTTAGGTTGGCAGGTGGTCCCTTGACCAAAATGTAGGAATGGTGTGAACTGGATTTCAGGGGCACAGATGAGGCTGAGATGGAGGAGGACCTGGAAGAGGTCATGGATAATTGATATGCTACAATTGCAGAGGGCCAAGACATTATGCCCATGATTTCATAAATCTGACGCACCCATCATGTTTGTATTTCACCTTGTTTGATCATGAGACAGAATGTTGTCCTACACTGATAGCTAGGATATGCGACAAACGAGTGCTACCGGATCCCCTAACTCAGAACCTACAGATGATGAGGTGTGAGCTGTGCGAGGAAGATCTGAATGAGAACATTGTGCTCCGAAGTGGAATCGTGATGGGAGATGACAAAGGAAAACAACTAGAAGATAGTGCATGGGTTCTCAAAGCTCCGATGAAGGAAGCAGAGTTTGATTTGGAGCGCACTTGGGAAACCTTCATGGAAGCTAATAAGATCTTCACTGATGCCTCCACATTAGGAAGAAAAGATAAACCGAAGTCGGAGATGGACCCATCTATGCTCACAACATTCCTGGAAACATGTATGAAGCTACTACGCGACAGTAAGGTAGTGAAAGGGTTACAAGAACTCATTAGTAGATGCACTGGGATCATGCCAAGAGAACCACACATAGTCAAGAAGATCAAAAAACATAAAAAAAAAAATGGGAAGAGAGATGAGACTAACCACACAGATGGGAGAATATGAGATGGACCAAGTAATTCTGGATTTGGGATCTGATGCATATGTTTTGTCGAAGCAGACATGGGAATGAATGGGATGACCTATGCTGCAATGGTCTCCAATTTAGCTAAGGATGGCGAACTAGTAGAAAATAATACCCATGGGGTGATTGTAGGGAATAACTATGGATATTGAGGGAGTGAGCGCGCTCATAGACTTTGAAGTTATAAAGACTTTTGATGATAGAAATCCCTACTCCACACTCTAAGGAATTCATTGGGCCACTAACATGAACCTGGTGATCAATTTGGAAAAGTGAAAAATGATTTTTGAAAAGAAGTCACTATGCGTAATTATACCCGTGGACCCTGTTGAAGGATCATGTTATACAGAGCCAGTGCGAGACTATGAAATTGATGATGATTTGGACTACAACTATAAGATAATAGCGCGAGACCAGGACTGGGTGAATCCCATCGTTGATGGGTGGATTGCATGGGAGTGAGAAACCTCCTATACTTTAGATTAAGATGAGGAAATAGAGCGATGGCAGAATCAGTTACATGAGATAACTATACTAAATTGTAATATGATTACAAAATCATTGTGCTGTGCATCGAAAGAAGTAAAAGACCTACCTACTTATGATGGCTTAAGTGAGGTAGATACCTTCTTGGATAAATTTTAAAGAGAAGTACTAGAAAAGCAATGATTCCAGGCCTTGGAATAGGTACTATGCACTATTCCCATGAGATGGTCGGGTATGCACAAAGGGAGCTTTGACGACTAGCATGAATGTAGGGGAATGATGCGCACATGATTTGGGAAGCTTCGGGTGTGACTAACAGATAAGTACAATGGACAAGATGGTTCACACGTGCATCTAGCTAGGAGGATGTAGGCCTATGGAAAAGAGCCCCAACTAGTGCAAATGCACATGTACTCCGCATTGAAAGACTTGGTCAATAAGCATGTGTTGAAGCGACAAAGTTGGAAATGGCTCTTAATGTTGGGAAGACATTGTGCAGGAGGAGCTATCGCACAAAAGATTCTACATGCAAAGGTGTTCAACAACGTGTACAATGCGCTGATCAAGGTATGCAATGCACAACAAAGTTATTGGGACCTGTGCATACCTATAGTATTATGGGCATATAGGACGACATGCAAGAAACTGATGGGACATACACCTTTTAGGCTTCTCTATGGAGTAGAAGTTATAATGTGTATGTAATACATCATCCCTAGTCTGCGCATAGTAGCAATCACAGGTATGATGGATTACAGAGCCCTGGAGGAGAGGCTCACACAATTGGAGGAGCTTGAGGAAGAAAAATTTTTGGCTGGATTTCACTAGCAGGTCCAAAAGTAGCGCAAAAAGGCTTGACACAATCAACATATTAAGTTGCGCACCTTCAAGTGAAGTGTCCCAGGGCCCATGATAGTGCAAGGGTAGTTGCACTGCCATGCAGGTTGGCTAGAAAGTAACCGTTACAGTCAATATTCATGATGTGATTCTTCGTTTGAGACCAAATGGAGCGAGTGGCAGGAATATAAGGTGAACTTTATGGGCTAGATTCTTGAAAATCTACTACTAATCGAGAATTAATGGACTGATTGTGGGGGAACGGTTGAACTCAAATTCAAAAGGTGCTATAAATTACAAAGGGTTGTCTAGCAAACAACATTTTCCAATTTGAGGACTGAGTTGTTGTGCGCATAGAAATTCTTCAAATTAGACTTGTTTGATCTTCTGAAGGCAAATTCATTGCTTGAGAAATTACCTAGGATGTTGAGAGAATTATGGAATCGCACTATGTCAACACCTAAAGAAGCAATCGATACTAGAGTAATGACTGTTGAAGAAGCTATGAAGGCCATTATGGAAGTGGAAGCCCCAAAAAGTGTCGGGATAGTTGCAAAAATCCCTTAATTTCCACACACGCTGAGACCCAAGAAAGCCAAGCAGGCCATGGTACTGGTGCACGTATCACCTAGAAATCTACTAAGGACTAGGCTAAACATGGAAGAAAAGGGGAAGGCTATCAATTTGGAGGTTGATGAGGAGGAAGAATTTGAAGAAATCCTGGTAGACTAGGAGGATGTAGAAATGGAGGTTGAAACACAAGGTGTGGACCCTCTTACCAGGTTGCAGGCATATGTTCCTTCGTGGAAGGGTAAATAAAAGGTGCCCAAAGATATAGATGAGAGCAAGAGCTCTTTGTAGACTCTGCTACTCCCTGATGAAATTATTTTTGGAGCACACTTGGGATGGGTGCCTGTGCTGAAGTTTGAGGATGGGGATCTCACAGACCACAAGAAGTTCCCGCATCTTGCAACCACATAGCTCATGCGCCAAAAGAGAGACACATTGGCTGGAATCATAGAATTGGAGCCATGTAAATGGCTGAGAGGAGTTGAGAAGGTAGGGTTGCTAAACCTACTTTGGGTGCTGCATTACCATCATGCCCTAATGACCATTTTTGTCATCGGGTAATTGCTCTACCTGGTACATGATGGGTGCTTGTAGCTAGAGGAGCCCATCCCCATCACAGACCATTTGATTCAAAGAATTACTTGGCTCCCATGTAAAGGGGAGGACTCAGCTAACATCTCGGAGGGAAAGAGCAATGGTTTGGCCATCACAGAGGCCATGAAGAAGAAATTTAAGCTCGAGAAGAAGAAGAGAGGATACGCCATAACCAACATCAACAACCTTGTGGTTAAAGTCATAGGGAAGGTTATGCGGAAGTGCCGCGTGGATGAGGTACCTGCTCCAATGGTTGCACTAGCAGTGCAATGCGTAGAAGGGGTCTAGTTCAATTGGGAAAACTACTTATGCAGAGAGTTCCTTCGGAACTGTCATGAGACACAGGAGCAGGGAAAAACTTTTCACTATGTGTGGCTTCTATTGTCCATAGTACCAGTGGCATGGGAATTTCCTGAAGATAACCAGTTCCCAACGATCACACAAGACCTTCCAGAGGCAGCGAAGTACGCTTTGTTGTGGGCAACTAGAGATGCACAAAGGATAAGGGACAACAAAATATTTTGGGTGCTCATGGAGATGAACATCAGAATGGGGTTTAATTGCAAGTCGTGATTATCGCCCATGGTCTACAACAGTCTGCAAAGTTTTGTGGAGTTCAAGGCAGATTTTCACCATCTATACATCACGGCATGGAAGGACCCCGTGAAGACATGGAGCGAGTTACCCTATCCACTGACAGACGTTGTCATCTTCACGGTCCTAGAGTTGTGGCCGCTAGAGTGGCGTGCTCTAGCTGGCTCCATGATGGAACTAGAAAATTCCACCTCACAGCAGAAAAAGGAAGAGGCGAAACTGTGGATGGCTCATTTGGTAGAAAAGTGCATAAACTAAGTAGTAGTAGGTAAGCCCCAGGCAGTGTGCAATGCTGCAAAGTTGGCAGAAGAGTAGCAGAAGGTAGCAAAAGAAGAGCGCGAAGGACAAAAGTCACCTTCTCTTGAGCCAAAGACTGATACAGAGCTAGGTGGCGCAGACCCGCAGACAGCGTCCACTCAGCTAAAACGTCTGTACCCAAGAGAGAAGGTAGGGGCACGAAAGAAGTCGAAGGATTCAAAGACTTCGTTCAACCTGATGACCCTCACTGAGAGGGATCTCCAGGAAATTGGGGAGACAGTCAGGGACGTCACCATGCAGGCCCTCCAGCAGTCTGAGGAGGAACACCAAATGGTGTTGGGTGCTCTCCAGGAACAGATACAGAAGTTGCAGGTGCACACTCCACAGGCTAGCACTGTGTCAACTAGCCTCACAGTAGGCACGTCCACGGCCCAGGAAATTCTACACACCTAGATGACCAACATCATAATGCTGCCAGATGGAGCACTCATTACAGAAAATGAGGTCGATAGGCCTATGGTCAGTGGGTTGAAGGGAATCATATTAAATGTAGCTGCGCTCTAGGTAATGAGCGAGTAATGTGTCAAAATTGAACAGTTGAACCTTCAGCGCGATGAGGTAGTGGCGTAGAATAGACAAATGGTACAGGTGGTGGAGGAAGCCTGCCAGATGGTCCCAAAATTGGCCATCCAAGTAGAAGAACCAGTGGAAAAGCAAATTCGAAAATTAGTAGCAGGGGTGCAAGAGGAAAAGGAAGAAATGGCTAGGGTTCAGCTAGAGCTGAACCTTCAGATAGCAGAACTACAATTGAAGGTGCAGCCTTCAACTCCACCGAAGGTTAAGGAACAACACACCATCACAATTATTACAGAAATAATGGAGGTTAACAGTGCAGTGAGAGATTTTACAAAGATGTTTGAGCAGTCATTCAAGGTTCTCACCTCCCTGCAAGAGGACCCAAACATACAACGCCTAGAGACAGAGGAACACGAGCTACAACAGAAATACAACGAAGTAAAAGGGACTGCGCAGATGGTTTCCCTTACATAGAGGCTCGCGAGGGTGCAGCAGGCTAAAGTGCTCAAGGAGTATGTGGATATTTCTTAGCACAAGGAAGCATTTTTGAAGGTGCACTTATAGTCGTGGATTGATGAGGCATACACCATTACAGCCTCCATTAAAGCAAAGCACATGCAGCTGTAAGCAATGCAGGAAAGGATCTAAGGTAGCCGTTCAGCCACAGTGGTCACTAAACAACACGTCGAGGAAGTACAACAGGCAGCCACTCGGTGCGTTGTTGAGCTTGCAGTGATCCAGTCAGAGTTAGGAGGTCTTCACACAAAGATCTCTACACCAATAGAGTAACTCGAGGGTGAGTCACTATGTTTGTGTTGGGGGCCTGTTGGGTGTGAGATACCCCAAGGGAAGTTTTCGGGCTTAGAGATCAGACTTTGATCAAAGGTTGTAATTATAATGTAAAGACTCCGCATTTTGTGTTCGCGGAGAATGTAGTTTGTAAAAGAGTCATAAGGTTGTCCACCCTTAGTTTTGTTATTGTAATGTCGGTTGTAGAGATATACCCATGGCCCGTGAACCATGGGATTGTATAAATAGAGTGAGGCTCTAATTAGTTAAGAGAGAAAAAATGATTAAGAAAAGATGAACATAGTATGTATGTGAGATAGATCTGTGGAGTAAAGTCTAGTTTTTGGGTCGTAGAGTAGGAGAAGTCTTTGCAGCTGAGTGCACAGAGGCCTAGCAATCCACAGCTAAGTGAGCATGGCGAGTTGAGTCTGTAACAGTTGGAAGCATTAATAAAGAGAAGTTTCCTATCATTTTTGTGTATTTATTTCCTGTTTTATGCATCTATTATCTTTGGTATGAAAGTCACTTCTAATAGTTATATGATGCGTGAATATGTATAATAGTATTGATTAAGTGAATACAAGATAGAATATCTATTTATGCGAAGATAACTAAGCTCTGTTAAGAAGATAAGTAAGATACACGGTGTAGTTTGGGGAAATAGTGCAGTTCACTGCCCTAGCAACACGAAAGCATCTCAGCCCCTGGTTAGGGATGCGCGAAAGACGATTATAACAGATCGTGAAGGTATTGAAGGTTGGAACATTGCATGAAACAGCCTGTACAAAGACAGATCTAGTTGGACTAAATCGACATCTCAGACATCACATAGATGCAGAAACTTGGTTCCAGAATCCCCCCATACTACTTCGGGTGAGACTTTTGTTCGTGCTCCACGGGATGATACCGAAAGGGCTAGTAGTGCAGGGATTTGTTTGGCTAAATAACTCTGAACCTAGGTCAGGCCCCCATGAGCCAACAAAGAAGAAGAGAAAAAGTCAAGGAGAAGTTCGAGGATGAATTTTATTGTTTCTAGGTTATATCTCTCACACACATGTGAAATTATATGGTTTTTGGGTTGCACGAAGAGGTCGATGTTATAGGTATGAGTTGCAAGAGGACGAAGTGAAACATCTTGTAGCTGAAAGTAATAATACCATATCTAGACCTCGTTGACCTTGGAAGGAGTTATCTTTGTCAAGTAAGGTCTTAAGAGGAGGTTGATCTAGGGTTTCCTTGGATGTTGCAAGACCAAAATTGCAAGGGTGAAGTTGCAGAGTGTAACAATTTGGTGAAAAATGAAGGAAGGAATCAAGAAAGGGCTGACGTGGTGATAGGAAAAGGACTTGGTCTATGAATAGGATTTGTGTATCTCATTTGAAGCATATTCTATGAAGAGAAGAGTTTTTTGGTTTTCCCATTACAGGGGTTTCGTGCTAGCTAACATCATATATTTGTGTCCTCTTTTTTTTATTTTAGTGTTTTATATATTGTTTGATGAAATATATAACTAAACAAGACAATGAAAGGTTAAGGAAAATAAGATATAATACTTGTCGCTTTACATTTTCTAACAAAGTTTTTGAACACTACAAAGACTTACAAAACCACCTCCTAGCATGAAACCTGAGGCATATGAGTCTACCACATTGAAGCTACATAAACCAATCAGGACACACCACCTGCACATACCTTACCACATGTCCTTCCAGTCACCTTCCATGTGTCACATATTGTCATGCATCTTTCCAATCACCTCCCACGTGTCACATGTCAAACATCCACTTGGGCACCCAAAAGTTTCAAAAAGAAGTTCCATGTGTCACCATCCTAAGACAACCACATTATCACCTGAGCCACATCACTACCATCTATCACCACCTCTGATGCCACCTCATACTAGGGTCCTCCTACAATGTTTCATTAGGTAAATCGTTGGTATTATGGGGGCGACTTCTTGGTTTTTTACAAAGAAAAGAGGGCACATCCAATTACATGTTTCCACATCACTAGTGGTATAAAATGTTGGTTTCCACTATAACAGGTATCTCCCATTAACACTTAGATGCACTTGAGCCCCCTATTGTTGTCGATTTTCCCTAGTAGCCTGATCTAATGGTGCTTGGGCTTTGGTGATTTAAACCTACAAGGAAATTCATATCTTCTACAATTCTCAAGTGGTTTCCTCTATCAAATTCCCGATATCCAAATTCTTTAATGTTTTGGTGCATTCCAAATAGGACAAATGCCTAGATGCCTTGGTGCATCTCTAATGGCTCAAATTCTAAAATAGTTATGGCTGAGTCCACCTACTGGATTTCGTTACGTAAAAGCACTCTTTCTCTTCATTCCTTTGGGAGTTAGACTAAGTATCATATTCCATTGGAAAGCTTCTAAAATGCCTATCTGACTAGATACTTTTCAATCTCATTTGAAAAATAAACTATAAGAAAAATCTAAACTACCCCTAGACTTGAAATCAATCACAAAATTTGACATCAATCTACCAACACACCCAACAATATCCCCTTTTGACATTGATGAAAAAACCACCAAACATTGCTTGTCATTGATGGCCTTTGAAGTGACTCCCTATCGGTCTACTCATTCTCCCTCTCCATCTCTGCTCACTCTCCATGTTCAACGTCTAATTTTTTCTACTCACATTGCATCTCCATTGTTTTCGTACTCCCCCCTTTTTACATCAATGGAAATGGAAAAATTAACTAATTTGTCGCTCTCACCTCATGTGAACTAGCTCTACTACTACTATTCAACTGAACAAATGCACACTAATGGTTGTTCCAAGAGAAAAATTGTTATCCTTTGTCAATATGAAAATACAGTTGAAGTGTGATAGAGAGAGAATTACTCCCCTTGAACACAAGTTACACCTCTTAATCTTTCTATCCCCCCAAACATAAAACAAGTTATAGATAAACTTTCCATTTCATTATTCTTCTCCTACAACTCACTTTCTAGAACTTGTCATGTGTTGAAGAGTTTACATGCCCCATACATATAAGGCTAATAATATGTGAGAGATATCACTACTAGCTCCTATCTTAGATACTCAAATGGCTCTCTAGGGAGAGGTTTGGTGAATATATCTACAATATATTTGTTAATGGAAACGTATTCAAGCCTAAAAATTTAATCAACTACATAATCTCACAAGAATTGATATTTAATAGGAATATGCTTTTTTCCTAATGCATTATAGTATTCTTGGAAATAGTAACAACATTGGTATTATCACACATAACTATAATGGGATCAGTGTACTCAACCTTGATATCCTTGAGAGTTTGTTTCATCCATAATTTTTTAGTACAACATGTAGTTGTTGCTATGTACTTGAATTTAGTTGTATATGGTGAGATATAGTTGTACTTTTTACTTAGCCATGACACTAAAAAATTACCAAAAAGGAAGTTTGCACCACTTGTGCTCTTTCTTTAATCATCATTGCCTACATAATTTGTATTTGTGTATGTTATTACAATGAATTATGTCCTCCTTGAATACAATAGGCCATAATAAATATATCACTTTAGATATTTGAAGAATATTTTCATTTCATTCACATGGCTCTCCTTGGAGGTGGACTAGAATCTAGAAAACAATCCTACAACTTAGATTATGCCAGGCCTTAAGGCAGTGTTGATAATGTTGGACCCGCCAACATTCAGGGATATCCCCTATATAAATTCCCAACTAGACCTCACATTGTTTGGAGTAGGATTTCCAATAGTGGGTGGTAATTTTATGCCTTGACCATGGAAACACATAGAGGGAAGTATGGTAACTCTGGGTAAGAGCAAGTGTGTGATCCTGTGCAGAGTCAAGTGTGATGCATGAAGATTCCAACATGCAAAGGGAAAAGGAAGTGTGCCCTTGGAAGCTTGTAATAGTACGTAGCTTGAAAGGAACACACGAGCGAAATGAAATCACGAGCTAAGATGTAGAATAGTCCACAAGTTAAAGTGATGATTTAATCCAAAAACACAAATTCAACAAGATTTATACAAATGAAAAAAAAAAATATTTCATAAGCATATGAGTAATTTAAATAGCATACATTTCCAATAAAAGAAAGAATAGTCCTACTATGTTAAAAACATATGCATGAAGGCATGTTGGCTTTGATTTTATTATTATAAGTGAAAGTTCCATCCATACATACACCATTGATGACCACTAGCCTCAATAATGGAACATTACAGTCAAGACACCTACTCCTCCAAAGAATTATATTTGCTCTACGCTATGGAGAATCCAAGGCTCTTCACAATACTCCCAAGCTCTTTCTAAGCCTAAGCCTATCCAAAATCTTGGCTCCCAAAAGTCTCGTTACATGAGTTATGAGGTTTTATTTATAACAAGAGAGGGTGACTCTTCAAAACCCCTTTGTGACCTTTGGACTACCCTTATGACTCTTCAACTTTTTCACAACATAACACATTACATTACACAATTACTCTTCATATTCCAATATTCACACTTGGAATATCACTTATAACATAATTACAAGTAATATTACATTTTCTACTTGTACCCATATAAGAAAAAATAGGGTAGGGACAGCCTAAGAAGACACAACACTATGATTTTGGAGTTTGGTGGAATTCCAGCTCAGCAAACTTCACTTTCATCTTCTCAGTCACATATTGGTGCCAAGCTTCGTACTGTGTGATGGTGTCCCCAAATTTCTTAACAGTGTCTTGCTAGAAGTTGACTCTAGCCTCCATGGCGTCCAAGTCCATTGTCTTGGAACCTATGTCTAACTCGTTCTGAAACATGAGAAGCATTTTTTTACTTTGACGGGACCACAAATGAACTTCTACATGTTTTATGTTCTTAACTCCAAGTCTTCCCTAGTGGCATCCTATCTTAGTTTCTCTAAGTACCCTTCAACCTCCTGTCGAACTTGGTTCTTGGGTTTAGCTTTGGTGAGGGAATTGATTGATAGGATCTGTTGTGTTCCCACCAAGACATCGAAAATATTGTACAGCCCTACATGCAACCTTGTATAGCCCTGACTGTCAGATGCTAAGATAAAGATTTTGATCCTCTAAATCTACCTCAAAGTCCTTTGAAAAGGTGTCTTTGATCTGTTTCCATCTCAATGTTGTTCCCTTCTCTACAGACAGTTAAGTATCTGCATAAACTGGAAAATCAACTGATGTCTATTGTAATTGTGGGACATAGAGGACACTCATGGCAAGAAAATGTCAGTTTAAAGAAAACAACTTACAAGGCAAGTTCAAGATGAAAACCATGCACTAGATAGGAAGGATTTCACAATTTTCATAGATAGGGGGGACTAGCTTCTTAGATTAACTACGCACTACAAAGTCCTAGCAACCAAGTTGGAAGCCTGATGGTTGAAACCGCACAATGCACATTTCAGCCTGGGCAAAGGCCTAGGAGAGATTCCACATTACGTAGTCTTAGTGGCTAGGTTGAGAGGATGGCTCCTAGAACTATGGAGTGTTCAATTGGATCCATCTCAACATGTGCATTACATAATTCTAGAGGCTAATCTTGTGGATTGAGATTCTAGATTATGCATTGCGAGCTATGCAAAGTGAAATCCAACCAAGGGAAACCTATATGTTCCCAAGGGAAGTGTGAAAAACAAGCGTATCTGAGATATAGTGTGAAGCTAAGTGCATATCTGACTAAGTGTGGTTGAATGCATGTGAATCAAGTGCAACAATTGATGAACCAAAAGGAAAATGAAGTGAGTGAGGAGAGTCACCACAACGGTGACCATTGGTGAAAAAACAAGAAAATTAATGTGACACTTGGGAAAGGAAATATATAACCTGAAAAAACACTTCTACAAGTTAAAACAAGCTAAAATTCTAGAAATCATGAAGAGAAACGAGTGAAACAACACTCACACAAGCCAAACAACAAAACGTGACAGAAAAATCAGTAAAAGATGAAAACAACAAAACTCACCCAAAAAAGTGTTGACGATTGCACCAAAGGTTCCTTGATCTCCACAGAAATGCTAGTGCTTCAAGTTCAAATGTGATAATGAGATCTATCACTATCGACTAAATATATTTGGACAAATTAGGGTTTATGATGCACATACCTAAAATAAAGGAAAAAGCGACACTTGGTAGAAGTTTCTAAAAATAGTGCAAGTGCCTCCTTTGGGATACTGAAAATAGACCCCTATTTTTAGGGACACTTTTTTTTTTCCTTTTTCCAAGGAAACTTTCCATGTACACCATTGAGAAAGACAATGTAGTTTTAGGGAACTAGGAAACCTTCTCGCTCAGTGCACTGCGCAGTTTCTAATCTCAGTGAGGGTTGCACAATTTATGGGCTCAGTGTTGGGCTGGCTCCTCATGATTGAGAATTTTATTAGCTCAAGACTCACTAGCAGTCAAGATTGCACATTTCCCATCATCTAGGCTGGTTTCCCTCAAGGATTTCGTAATTCTCAGGGGAAAGCCGAGAATTGTTGTGGGGCCAAGTTAGGAGATCAACTTGTGGGTTAGAAAAGCAAGTAAGAAAACATAAGCCAAAATGAAAATATAAATCTCAATCAAAGCATGAATACCTGGATCAGTGTAATATGAGATGCTATGGTTAAGAAGGAAGGATAAAAAATTGAAGCATAGGAAAAATTTTGAAGAGTGGTTGTAGCCACTACAAGAATTTGTTAGATGTAGAATACTTCCAAACATTGACCAATATGTAGCATTATTTTCATTAGGGGATTTATCATCCTTTCTCAATTTCCATCCTATAAAAATGGGTGTGTTGATGGGTTTACAGTGTTCCATGCCAAATTTCTTCAAAATTTCTCTTAAGTATTTGGTGTGCAAGATGAAAATACATTTTTCTGATTGACAAACTTCTAATCCTAGGAGGAATGGAAATTCTCCCAGCATAGAAATCTCAAAATTGTTTTGCATGTCTTCTCTAAACTATTGACTCATTTGATCCACATGATTTCCAAAGATGATATCATCAACAAACAGAACAATGATGAGTGGATTCTCATTATCAGATTCAATATAAATATTATTGTTTGTTATGCCACTGTTGAATCCTTTCTAATGTGGATATCTATCAAGCCTTGAATACTGGCCTCTTGGAACTTTCTTTAATCCATAGAATTATTCATTTAATATACATACCTGATTTGCATCTTTTGAAGTTGAAATCCCTCTTGTTTCATAATGTAAACTTCCTCCTATACATCACCATTTCAAAAGGTCGACTTGAAATCCATCTGATATACTTTGAATTTTTTGTGACTTGCAATCACTAAAAACGTTCCTATTTCTTCTAGTCTAGCTATATGAGCATAGATTTCTTCAAAATAAATGCATTCTACCTCTCCATACCCTTTGCAAACTAGTATGGATTTATTTCTCACTACTTTTCCATATTCAATTAACTTATTTCTAAAGAACCAATTCGCTCCAATGACATTTTTCCCTTTTGATCTATGGAATAGTTCTCGAGTGTCAATTTTCTCTATCTGATATAGTTCCTCACTCATTGCCTTGATTGGATGCTTATATTCACTAGCTTGGTCAAAATATTTGGGTTCTACTTGGGATACCAATACTAGATTTTCATTTCTGGGGGTGCCAATAAATTTCCTTCAAGTCTAAACTCCCAAATATTTATATACGAGTTTTTGACTTTCACGATGACATTTTTTCACATGTTTGGATGGAGCTTTGTGATGTTAAGGTGCCATTTCTTTGTATTCTTCTTCATCTTTCTCTTCGTGTTCTTTGTGTTCTTGGTAAAAACTTGTTGTCTTTTCTGAATTTTCATTTCCTTGATACTTTTCTATTTGTTGCAATGCTTCATCTACCCTTACATCAATATATTTCACTATCTTTCTTAGTCTTTTGTGGTAACACTTGTAGCCTTTTCTTCTAAACAAATAAGTAAGAAAAATTCCTTGATTAGCTCTAAATTTAGTTTTCTTAGATCTCCCTCTTTCCTCTTTATAAAGCACTTACTTCCAAAGACTCTTAGACGATTTATTTAAGTTGGTCTTCCTTTCCACGACTCATAGGGGGTTTTACCACTATTTTCTCTAAGTTGAACTGTGTTTTATAAGTAGACAGTTGTTTGAGTTACTTTTCCCAAAAAGGTGTTTGGAAACTTTGCTTCATCCATTATAACTCTTGTCACTCTTTTATTGAACTATTATTTCTTTTAAATACTCCATTCCGTTGAGGGGTTTTGGCTACTAAGTATTATGTTATAATTCCATGTTCCTCATATAATTCCTTGAACTCATCAGAGGTAAATTCTCCTCCTCTATCAAATCTCAAATATTTTATCTTCAGTTCCATTTCATTTTAAAATTGAGCTTTGAATACCATGAAATTACTTAGAGCTTATGTTTTTTTCTTTAAGTAGCATGATCCATGTTACCCTTGTATAATTATCAATAAAAATGATGAAGTGCCTACCTTCTCTTCAAGTTTGTGTTATTGTAGGACCACATATATCTCTATGAACTAGCTCCAATGGTCTAGATGATGAATGCTATTTTTTCTTGAAGTGGACCTTTGATTAATTTCTAAATTAACATGGTTTGCATATGGAATCATCTAGTTTTGATAACTTTGGAAAGCCTCTCATTTCTTTTATCTTTCTATTTTTTACAAGGTTTTAAAAATATATATATCTCATTATTCTATGCCATAATCAAGTTTCATCCATTATGCTCATGCAAAATTTTTCTTTGGTTCCATAAAAAACATATACATTGTTGGGCATTCTAATTCTTTTGGCTTTACAAGACTCAACCTTCCTTATTTCACAATCCTTAAAGAAAAATGTTACATCATAACCTTGGTCACACATTTGACTTACACTCCAAAAATTGGGCTTCAGACCATCAACATATAAAATGCCTTAAGACTTAGTCTTTTCATTGAGGTTGGCAGTCCCTTTTCCTTTTATAATTGTTGGTGCATTATTTCTAAATGTGACACTTCCTCTTTTATCTTAATTTGAAGAGATAAATTTATTATTTTCCCCTATCATGCGCTTTGAGCATCCACTATCAATATATCATTTCCCTTCTTGGTTGCAGGCATATAATGTGAATCCACATTTTACAGTACCCTCATCCCACATTTACCCAAGTAACCGACCAAATGGGGTAAATATGTGACGAGAGGACACTATAGTGAGATTCAACCTCCTAAGTCACCTTAGGGAAGTGGAATCAAAAGGAACATGCCATAAAGACCTTTGACATTAATAACAAAAATTCGAGGAGACATCACAACCACTGAAGTAACCAACCCCTCGGTCCCACTAAGTTTTTAGACCATTAAACCCATATATTCTCCATTGATATGGATAAGGGTGCGTCAAGGAGGCTTGAGACACTCCCACAACATTGGTATCCATGCGTCTAGGGAGTTTTGTCCTCAGACCTATGCTTGTGACTCCAGGATGTGTGCCACTCTTTCAAGCCTAGAGCCGAGCTCACTGCCTAGAACTCAATGGCAAGTTAAAAAATGAATTTACACAATAGAACAATGATACATTTGCAAAAAAATTGACAAGATCTAGACTAGACCACTACTAGCCATTATAAACATTTCATCAAACATGTCACAAATATGTAATCTATAGGTTTAAACAATAGATCTAAGCATAGGGGTCTCATACTTATCAAATAATCGCTAAGAAGCATTGATACCTCAACATATTAGCTACAATTTCATATATTAGGTCATAGATACATTGTTCATTCATTTGCAAGTAAAAATGTGATGAGATCCATACATCATCATTGTCATAATACGTGATTATAACTAGCATAATAACATTAGAAATATCAAGGATACATCATCCATAAAATCCTCATATGAACCAGTACATTTACACATAAGATACCAAGGATAGAAACTCTTACTAATGAATGTAAAAGCCAACCCAAGATGGGACTACCACGTTCAACCCGACTATAGATTGGCTAAGCCAAATCTCTCTTTAGCCAATCACCTCCATGCCATATTCCAAGAAAATAATGTGGGACTCAAACTAGGAGAACCAACGAGGGCATCCCAAGGCTAAACCACCTCCCCCTCATCAATAGAAACTAGGCTTTACCACCATCCACACCATATCACTAAGGAAACACAATAAACATGTAATAACATGCTTTACCATGATCTCCACCAGATCACTAGGCCAAAAAAAGCATAGATGCCTCTAGATTTCTCCACCTATGTCGTGAGGAATTTTCATGTCTCCTAGTCTCTAAGGATTTACTGCAATCCACATTGGATCATTAAGCCCTAAATGAAGACTCCACCCTCTAGGATTTATTGTATATCCCACCATTCACCGGCAAGGATTCCTAGGCCTAATCAAGGGGAACCACCTCTAGGCTTGACCATATATCTTACCATTAACCAATCAAGGATTCTGAGGCCCACCAAGGCACACAATACCTGGCTTTCTTACAAACCAAAGTTTGGTTTAAGGGTCACTAGGCCATTGGATTTCCCGCAATCCACATTCAGTTTAGGAATCACTAGGTGATGTGTTCTTTCTTTCATAGATCCACCTCAATAAGCTTTGAATCCATTCAGAAATCTAGCACAACCAAAAAATGAGAACACCATCACACAATGGCTAATTGAAAATGGAAAGGTTAGGCTGAAAACATTGTCACATGTGGTAAAACCCACACCATGAAAGCAAAGAACCACATGCAATACCATAAATTCCAAATATATCAAGGAAAACACACACACAAATAGATACCTATAAAGAATCCTATTGTAGTTGCTTGATCCTGCTCTTCCTTGCTTTCTCTTTGCTTTCCTTTCTTTTCCTTGTCCTTCCTTTGCTTTCTTTTCCCTTCCTTGCTCTAAAGCTAAGCAAAAGCTTTCCAAGTAGTCCTCAAAAGCCTTTTGTATTAATTAGGCCTCTATTTTCTTTATTTTCCATTATTTTCCTTCAATTTCCTCCTCACATGTAACTTGTGACCTTTCACCTTCCTTTTCTCCAAAATTCCTTTATTTTCATAAATAAATGTGCCAAAAATTATATTTTATTTTTCAAATCCTTTTCCATTTCCTTTGCCAAATTCCTTTAGCCATAATAACTAAAATGAAGACCCACACTAGGATGTCTTGCCCTACATTTAGCTTGGAATACATCTCCCATGACCATGGTCTTATATTTTTTTTTACATGGGTTTTTTAAACTAGGATTGTTACAGAACCCTCCCCCTTGGGGGAACACTGTCCTCGGTGTTCAATGACACCTATAACCAACAAGACCGTTGAAAACAAAACATTCTACTCATGGAGATTTATAACTCAACTCATTGTAGTATTTACCATGAGCATCCACTAAAACATGAAAAACATATCGGTTACCGTAGCTTTATAAGATAGTTCATCATTCTATTTACAATATAATAACCAAATATACTTATACACATTTTCTTCACCCAACAAATATCATATTGTCTATGGAGATTTATAAATCTATCTTGATACAGTATTAACAATAATACATACATATACACATATGCACATTTTCTCAACCAACAAATAAAATGATGCGATGCCTGCATTTGCAAAAGGAAATCTAGACGCTCAAACCTCCACCCTTAAAGTAATACTAGGATTTACCTCCTTCCCAAGAAGTCCAAAATCCACTGTCAAAGTCAAATTTGCATCCAATGTCCAGCGCTACAATCCTGTGCCACTTGTCCTCTCAGTGAATAGTTAACAACTCATTGCTCCATTGAACACTCCCAATGTGCATCTTGTTCGATCTAGATATGCTAATGACCAAAACAAATCCATCCCCAACCTTCCCTTCTTTGCTACACATTCCCTCAGGAAATATGGTCACCCTCTTCCATGCAGTCACTCACCTTCCAAGTTCCCCAGTATCCACTATCTGAGGCAATCCCTTGGCAAGGCTTCCTTGCATTGAAAGGTCATATTGGGTACTAGTGTTACACAACGGTCCTGCTCTTGAAGTGCTTTACCAACATATTAATGCATGTTCCAATTCCTTTTGTTGATGTTGCTAATTCTTGTAGTCCATTTCAACCACCCAATTGGGCATTTATGTGATTATTGAATGAAGAACGTAGCTTCCATTAGGTTGAAAATAAATTGAAATAAATTCACATCATACCTCATTGGTAGCTCGTCAATAACGTACACTTGCAATCATGTTTAATTCCTATCACAACAATTCAAACTAGTTGTTTGATCAAATCATCATGAATAAACATATCACATCAAGTTAGCTCAAACTCAACCATCATAAATTAAAATCATAAATCACATGTAACTATCATAAACCAGAATCATACATCACATGTAATAATCATAGACCATAATGATAAATGACATGCATAATAAAACTCAAATAAAATATCGATACTTATCCTTTAATCAGTCCTTAGCTTCTACCTTTGTCCTTATTATGTATGCACGTTGGATTGGTTTCCACACCCGACAAACACCCAGTGCCTTATCCTCAACCATGTGCACATACACATAGTTTACATCGCACACATACAACCACACATGACATACTACACCACAAAATGGATACATCTACACCTGATATACAACCCTGCACATACATCTATACATGATGTATAATGCCACACAATACATGTACCTACACCTGGCACGCAACACAATACAATATGTCTATACTCAATGTACAACAACACACAATACAAGTACATAGAGTACACCATAATTAATACATGTTCGTGAATATAGCACATATCCACATAATGTCAAACAAAGTCAAGGTTAAGAAGACTTTTTATATGTAAATCACTCATTCATTTAGAGTTAGGGTTTCCAAACATAGCCAAATGAATTTTCACCCAATTCCTTTCTTTTACATTTTCCTTGCTACAATTGAGTCTTACTATGCATTGTCATATAACTCAATGGATATTTATATAAACAAATCAACTATTACCTTGTTATGCTAATACCAAGCATGTTCCTAACAACTATTCGCACATGTCGATCACATGTTCCAAATATTAAGGCAACATATCTATTACTTGGAAATAAAGCTTCACCAAGTCTAACAACCATGTCATAATCAAAATCAACTCACATTTATGAGTCATAATACATAATGTTACACTCAAGTACATATCAGTTGTCTCAACACATATGTGTTAGTACTACCATCTTAAGACAAGATCATTTCTTCATGCAATCTTATAGACACATACTCATACCATGCAATTACAAACTATAAGTGTACCATGTTAGATAAATCAACTAGATGACATAATAGACACCAAACACTCAAACACCAAATAGAAAACATAATCAAATAGTCAAGCACCAAATATATGACATAAGAAAACTCATACCTTAATGTATCTCATGAGAGGCTATATTGTCTACACAATCAAGCTAGATTAGCACAATATAACTTCACAACATATCAACTCAACCATAAACAAGGTCATGATATCCATGCAAGTAAGTAGCTAACATGTTCACATCATAAACTCATAAACAATGTTCATTCATACAAATAATCAAATCTGCACAGTCAGTCTAGATTAGTATGACATAATATCACAACATATTAACGCATACCTGAATGTCATAACCCTAACCATTTTCATATAGTAATCCAACTTGGTATGATGCATATAACATCAAAATATTAAATGCAGTAACCCTAATCATCAACTTAACTAGCATGTAGCAACAAAAATTCAACATATATCATACTCATCAACAACATATAGCATAATCATCAAGTTAACTAACATAAAACAAGTATAAGTTACTACCATGCATGACTATGCAACATGTGTTCATATGACTACATTGATCAACTAGCATCTACCATGCATGTAAGCACAGCAACAATAGAATGACAAGTATATAAGTAACCCTAATTCTTATTGTTGTTGTTTTGTATTTTTGAGGTTGAGGGAGTAAACACATAGGACAACATCAAAACCACTTTGGAAGCTTGGACCTAGCCCTACAAGCTTTAGAGAGGGATCTCTCTGTTCAATGTATCTTTGTTTTTGTAAGTTTTAGGCTAGATATGATTGTACTTGTTTTTTTGTTTGTTTGAAAGCTTTGGTTGATTTGAGTGTTATAATTCCATTGGGCTATGGAGTCTATAAACTAAACAAGAGTTTTGCATCAATTTTTAGAGTAGTTCTCACAGAGCAAGCTAGGTTTCAGTAAATGGATCTTTTCAGAAAATAAATGAATTGTAGAATAGCAGAAGTGTAAGGTTCAGTAGAAACCAAGGATAAACTAAGAATTCATTGATCTGACTTCAATGGAAAAGATTAAAATTAACAACAGCCAAAATAGGGTACTCTCAATAACGAATCCTATTTATCGCAGTTTCTATTGTTTAATTCAGATATTTAGAATAACAGAAAAAAGGAAAAATAGTGTTTAAACAAATAGATAGAAGAAACACATCAACATTTAGTACACCACATGAATATTGGGAAAGATCCCTGTATTATTGATGCTCTAATGCTTTGAAAATTACAATATGCAGAAAAAAATTACATTTGGAAATCAACCCTTAATACTTCAAACTGTGAAGTATTTAGAATAAAAATTGCAATAATGCTATACAAAATCATTGTCAAACCGACAATGTATTATTAGCCTACTTACAAACTAACATCATCTAATCTTGGCAAAATAATAGGCCACGTAGGTTGTTTAGGAGAATGGTGGCCATATTTGAATGGTTTCGGTCATTGAGTCATGCCAAAACAGAATGTGATGCTAAAATGACTCTCATGTTTTTTGTTGTGTTGGTAAAATTGTTTACTGCTCTTGAGTTATTCCTTAATCCAATAAATCAAGTAACTCTTCCCATCTCTTTTGATTTAGCACCGTTAACTTTGTCACCCTGTAGTAGATTTCATCTACCTGGGTATACTTCGCAAAAGTTGGTTTCACGGTAAAAATATGTTTTACCTCATTATTAACATGGAAGTCATTTGACATGGTCTCCAAGAATTCCTTTGTTTTCATACTCCATTTAGTTCTACTAAATTTAATGTTGCTTTTGGCTACTTCTTTCATTTTCAAGATGTAGTCCTCTTGAATAATAAACTTGTCATTTATGACATAGATACTCGGCAGTCTCTTCTACATTAAGGCTTCAATCTTGTTTGTAAATCTGTTCACCTACAGCTCCAAGGTTTCACACCTTTCCTCCAACTGGTCAATGAGATTTGTCTTTGTAAAGACTTTATTGACTTCCACAATGGTGGCAATTCCGTCACTGACTCTTACTTCCTCCAACTCATATCTAGACTTTGAGTTTAATAACATGATAATATTGGCAGCTTCTGTTGGCATTTCTCCCAGCTTTTCCCTTCCTTGCACAATAGTTTTAGTGGCCTTCTCTATTAACTCTTTCTACTCAAATATGTTTGGATAAAAGGACAAATCTCATTGATTGAGTCTAATATGTTCATCTAGATTGTTTCCCTGGGTTGAGCCAAGTTCTGGCCAATAGAAGTGTCTCTCCCTACCTGTCGCAAACTTTCCAATAGTCTATGAGATTTGTCCATTTTAGCATTCGAGGAGATTCAGCTTTGGCCTTTTGGACTTCCAAAGCTTCGAGTTGGCACTGCAAACTCTCAATTTCCTTTGATAGTAAGGACATATTTTGCAATGTTTATGTTACCTGTTCAACACTAGGAGATTAAGTTGAAGTAGTACGTGCAGTGGTTGCTCCCATTGGTGGAAGTTGAGAAAGAAGTATAGCCTCCAAGGGAACTATGGCCATCTTCAAATTGTCTTCCTTCTCCTTCATCATTTTTCTCCAATTTTGCTTGCATCTACCTAATCTGTATATTTTGGTATATGATCAACTTCATCATGTCTACTTTCTATGCTTCACCTTCTTCAACGTCCTTGGTCATTGGATCTCTTGTAGCTGGCATCTTGAGTTGTTTCCTCAATGCTGCAATGTCCAAGCTTTTCTTCTTCATAATATCTTCATTAGAAGTAACATCCATAGGGTCATACCCTATCTTGATCACCAAGTCTTCCAAAGACTTGATCCTGTTATCTTTGGCCAAGGAGGAGACCTTCTCAATCTTCAACTGTGACTATATATTTGCAAAAGAAAGTTGTAATTTGGAGTAGTGTTAGTCAGAGTGGAGGATATCATCTCATCAGTTTGTTTGTGCATCTCCATTTGATTAATGGGATGTATGTCATTTGTACTGAAATCAAAGGTGGTGCTCTTGTAGTTAGCTATTGATTTGGGCTGTGAAGTCTAGGCCTCAAGAAAGGCCATTTTCATTTTACCATGCTAATTATCAAACACTGAGATAAGTCTACTTTGTGAATTGGAATTTTGATTCTAGAATTGGTTGTAAGTGTTGTTCTTCAATATTTCATTCTTGAGCTTTATCTCTTTGTACTATCAAATACTGTCTTCTCCTTTTCTGTTTGGATAGTGTGCATTTCTAGCTCAATGTCCTTATGACTCTATGAAGATGAAGGTTCAGAAGGAGATGTACTAAACTTAGTGGTTGCAGGTGGTGAATCGATAATAATGATAGCTTACTATTCTTTAGCCTCCTTGTATACTTATGGTTTGTCAGTTACCTTACGTCTCTTTCTATAACTGATTCTAAATTCTTTAGCTTCACTCCCACTTGTAGATGATGACCCTTCCTCCCTCTACCTTTTGTTGGATTCTTCCTAAGGAACAAGAGTCTTCAAACTAGAAGTGGAAACAAGCTTCTCTTCAGCTTCCTATAGGGTATTTTATGCCTACTCCAACTGATTGACATAATGTTCTATGTTTGGCCTAGAAGTGTGGATGTAGGGTGTGTTTTTATTGTCCACTCTGAGTTTTGAAATGATGCCACAAGGGTCATAAGACCATGTGAATCTCAAACTGAACTTCATTTCCTTCAATATCTTATCTGCCTCCTCACCTGATGTCCTTGTGCTCCACACAAATGAGCCCACCTATGTTTTAATTCTGAATTGTGCCTTCTTCTTTGCCACTACAAAGTGGATCTCATCTAAGTTCAGCATCTTCTTGATATACTATAGTGCAAAGATCCTCACTGGGAGGTACTTGGGGAGTTTGTAGGGGGGCAATTCACATCCATAAACTCTAATCTATGTGTAGTTTTGACACCGGTACCAATCTCTGGTCTTTCCTTGGTCTGATAGATGCAAAATCCATTTGATCTCCTCACTAATTCTAGGCTACACTACACTATTGAGAATATTCATAGATGGATGAACAAAGTCTTATATAAATTGATTATAGGTGAATTCTTGTTGTTACTTCATGACCAATGAGGTCCAAAAGATCACTGGTTGTTCGTCACATGAATCATCCAACTTTTCCAATGCAAAAATGAACTTTTCTACTTGATAATAGATGAACATGTAGATCAAAACAAAGGTGTAATTGAATACCTACTCTGTAGGAAATTTAATAAATTTCTCATGAATATTGTTAGCCAAGAATTGACTTAAATTGAAAATCATAGAGGGCTTGTTGTTTGTGGAAAATGTGGAGAGGAATCCTATAATGGGCTCATCTACCCACTAATCAGAATGATAGCCTAGAATGTAGGAAAGGATGGAAATAGTATGTTTGGTCTGATCAATGAAAATTGAAGAAGGATAAGGAGGATTCTTCTTGGGAAATTGGGAATTCTCTAGCAAGAAAATCTGAAATCATTTAGCTCTAGTGGCAATTCCAACTTTTGATAAAGCTGGGTAAGGGCCTTTATGGAGAAAGGGGCAACATTTTCCATAGTAGGGGCTAGCGTTATTTGATCAATAGATTCGGCTATAACGGTGAAAAGAATGTCACTTGTAGGGGTAATTATGGCTCTTTGGGCAGCGACAATACAAGCATGGAATATTTTGGTAAATTATATTGCTTGGAATTTCAAGGGAAAGATATAGTGGGGGAGGTTTGACTCCCAGAGTCCTATCTCATCAGTCTTATCTATGTGTTTATCCTCTAACTAGCAATACAACTCCAAGAAAACACAGTCACACAGAGTTTCACTAATCCTGTAATCTAGGTCTGCTAATCGTATATGATCAAGGTCTATAGAAGGTGGAATTAATAGATTAATGGCCTTTTCCTAGGTCTTAGTTTTAGGGGGCATGATTGTAGAAGCTCTATGAACAATATGAATATGGATATTTCTTACCAGGCTCGAAGACAATAACAATCTACCAGGAAAAAAGGGAAAGGCAGGTCAGTGAATGTCGGAGTCCCAATGGTGAAGAAGCTTTGATGGAGATCATGACAGGAAACTATGAATAGCATAAAACAATTAGAAGTGAAAGATTGAGAATGAAGGGCTTCAAACTTATTTAAACATTGAGGCAAAGTCCCATTGGAAATGGCGCGGGACCGTTACTGAACAATTACCCTCTAAAATTAAATGAGAAACAGGTATTCGATCGTGAAAAAATTTAATTGGCCCAACAGTCTAAATAAGTGGCATGCAAAGAGTGTTGGAAGAAGTGTGGTGGGTCACACGGTGGGAACGGATAAGGGATACGTAGTTTCTGGATGGGGTGATTTGCAGTAAGTAGTATCATTCAGGGGGATGCGAAATCACTTCAATGCACCATGTAGGGGGTAGGGCCTGGTGGGGGAAACCACCTTTCATACCCCCCTTCCTCCCCCCCCCCCCCCCCCCCCCCAAAGGCGTAAGGGAGATTCGAATGGGGCCCAAAAAAGAACACGAACATGGATGGAGCGGGGTTAATAAAAAATGGCATAAAATATTTGTCCACTTGTTCTTGTATCATTTCCTTTTCAAACTTAGGATAAGGGGAAAATATGGAATATGAAGTACTTTATCCCCACACATATATTTATCCTTTGAACTTAGGATAAGGGATTAATAATAAAATAATTTGAAATTGTAGTAATTTTGAATAATATGACACTTATTCACAGAGATTATCCTAATTATACACTATTTTCATAATCATGCATAATACATAACCTCCTCTACGTTGATCATCAACTTTGCGGAATTAAAAAAAATCGCATGCGCACATTGAAGCATCAGTCACACATATCAACACAGTATGTACGCGGGGAAAGCATAAAACTGAAAACCCCCAACTATCTGTATATTATATTGATTGAGAACATGTAACAATACATAGTACAATACTCCTCACAAGTACTCAGTACTATCTCCACCTGTTACACACAAACTAGCTTAGATCTGAATCAAGTCACAGGTCCAAATCTCCTCTGTTGCTTGCCTGCCTCCGCTGTGCAATCCTGCATGAGAATAATACTGAGAACGGTTGATCCAAACTCGTATTTCCCTTGTGTTGCACTACACAATCCTCATTGGCAATCTCAATCCACTGATTGTGCAAATCTCATGCACAACTATAGTCACAACTGACAGCTGTATTTCCCTTTCACTCACCTCTAACACTTGTCTCCACTGAACTGTCCATGCACTGAGTTAACTGATGTATTCTTTAGTTGATTTATGAGTTAATAATTAGTGAATTAATTAATAATTAATTCACGCCACTCATCACTAGTGTATTTTTCAGTTAGACTAAATACAACTAGTTCAACTAAGTCAAACTGAACACAACTCCATCAACTCCTCAATCAACTCCACCAAACTCAATCACTTGAGTTCTAACTGAAGTCCATCATGCAATAGCTCAACTAACCTATAAGAAAAGTATATTTCCTTCTGGTAGTTGCATGTGACACATTCGTAGCTTGAGCTGAAGTGCTACAAGAGGATAAGATAATGTTTATAGTCCAAATATTATTAAGAGCTAATAATATTTGACTGTTCTATTTTTAGATTGGCAGTCTAAAAATAGACTCCACCCACATGTCTAAAAATAGAAGTCCATCTTTTTTTACCAACATGACCAATCATCCACAAGTAGCATCCTGCAACTCATAGACCATGATCCATATGTCTAAAAATAGACTTTGTACCAAAAATGGCCAGCAGGCCCACTTAGTGAAGACGACTTCTTTTCACTAAGCTCCATCATCTTGTTGCATTTTCAACACTCCCTCTCAACAAGATATGGATTATCTGCAACCCCTATCCTACCTCTGTGGTATTCAAATTTGCTCCTGGTGAGTGCCTTCATCAAGATATCAGCATCCTGATCCTCCATGGGAATATATGAAAGTAACATGATTCTCTGCTGCACACAATCTCTGATATGATGGTACGTGATGTCGATGTGCTTAGACATATCATGAAATATTGGATTAGCCAAGAGTTTAATGCAACTTTGGTTATCACAATAAATCATAGTAGGCTCCAAGTGTGACCCAGGATCTTCCTCATCCATATAGCCTCGCATGCACCCAAACTTGTTGCCATATACTCGGCCTCTACTGAACTGAGTGCCACGGATCTCTACTTCCTACTGTACCAAGAAACTAATGTTGACCCAATACTAAAGACCCCTCCAGATGTGCTTTTTCTTTCCGTTGGGCTCCCTAGCCAATCTGCATTTGTGAAGCCACATAGCTTCACCTCATCCTCATGGCTGTACCACAATACATATACCGATGTGCCTCTGAGATAACGCAATACATGCTTGCCTCCATGCATGTTGAACTTCTCCAGTATCTCCTGGGCATACTTACCCTGAGAAACAAATAGTCCATCACTGCGCTGCCTCACTTTGTAGATCCATCTCGAACCTACCACTGATTTCCCCTCCAGTCTTGGGACAATCTTCCATGCATTTTTTCTGACAATCAAATCATACGCTTCCACCATGGAATCTACCCATGCGGGATCCTCCACAACTTCCTCGAAAGAGGATAGCTCAGTCACGACACATTTTCTCATAAGAGCCATGTATCCAGTGTACCGATCAAGTGACTGTCTCTATCTATGCTGTGTTGTAGGTGGTCCTACAACCTTCTCTGCATCTTGAGCCAGTCGCTCAGCTTCTATAGTGCACTTTCGCCCTCTGATGGTTGGCGCTGCATGAGTGGTCTCTTCCACTCCATGAACTTAATCTTGTGGCTGATCCACGTCCTGAAGCTCATCCTTAGGAACTAATAGCTCCTCATCTACATGCAAGTGTGGCTCCCTCTCAAGCGAACACTTCATGTCTTTCTCCTCCTGAAATTTGATATCCCATCGCACAAAAGTCTTGCGACTATCTAGAAAATACACACGATAGTTCTGGGGCATATCATTGTACCCCACAAATATCCAACCTCTGCAGTTGGTTCCATCTTCTTCCTGGCATCCTTCATCACATGCATGTAAACAAGAGAACCAAAAGTCCTCAAATGGGAAATATCAGGCCTCTTACTAGAATAAGCCTCCTCGCATGTACTCATGCCAAGTATCTTGTGAGGACAACGGTTCTACACATATACTGCAGTATTGCATGCCTCCACCCACAAGTGAAGGGGTAGGCCCTGATCATACAACATTGCCCATGCAACACCCACGATCGTTTTATTCTTCCGCTCAGAAACCCCGTTCTACTGTGGGTTATGGGGAGCTATGAGCTCTCTTCGAATCCCTTCTGTGCTACAGAAGTCCTTGAACTCACCAGAGATGCATTCACCACCATTGTTTCCCCTAAGAGCCTTCACCTTCTTCCCCAATTCCTTCTCAACAAGTGCTTTGAACTCACAGAAATTTGAGTATGTCTCGCTCTTCTTCTGCATGAAGAAGATCCAGCACTTTCAAGAGAAATCATCAACAAAGATCACATAGTACTTCTGCTTTGCTGTCGAAGCTACTGAGAAAGGTCCACACGCGTCTGTGTGAATTCTCTTAAGGATCGTCGTAGCATGACTATCCTTCTCGTGAAAGGTGGCTTTCACAAATTTTCCCAAAGTACACCCCTTGCACTGATCTGACTGTGCAAGAGTGCCTTTAGGAAGCCCAATAGAAATCTATCACAGTATCTACAAAGCTCCATGGTGAATGTGGCCTAATCTCTGGTGCCACAGCTCGCCATCATCTCGGCTCACCACTCCTTCTGCCTTGCATGCCATTGCTGTGCAGCCATCTACATGCAATTGATAAAGGTTCTTGACTCAAACCCCTATCTTCCGGGTTTCTCCAGTTGTCTTACTGCGCAGGAAAGCCTTTCCCTTGCTGAAAACAACATCACATCCCTTGTCTTCTAACATCGCCATAGAGATAATATTCTTCTTCAATCTTGGAACATGCATCACTTCCTTCAATACGAAGGGTTTATCAGACTCCCTCTCAAAGGAAATGGTACCGATACCAGTCGCACTATATCTACCATCATCGCCCATCTCGATGAGCACTCCAAGATCTTTCTCATCCAGATCAGAAAACAAATCTCGATCTCCTGTCATGTGAAAAGACGCACCATTGTCCAAGAACCATACCGATCCCATCACATTTGATACCAACCATGTGATCAGTGAAAAATCTAGCTCAAACCGCGAGGCTAAGGCCTCTCCCACTGCAAATCCAGCAGCTTGCTTATTTTTCTTCTTCTGTGGACAATTTGTGGCATAGTGTCTGTTCTAGTGACAATGAAAGCACTTCACCTTGGACATGTCCTGCTTCTTGCCTTTCACATCGGAATGAGAAGATTTCTTGTTCTTCCCCTTCTTTAATTTGGTAGCCAAAACGCAATTTTCTTCATCAGATGCCTTTGATGAAGATCTTTCCCTGGTATTCCACCTGATCTCCTCTTCCACAAGATTTGACCAAAGTCTCTCCCATCCTGGCAATTTCTCCCGACCATTGACAAAGTCCTGATATGAATGCCAAATCTTCGGAAGACCAAGGAGAGCCAAGCTCACCAAGTCCTCATCATCGACAGTCACCCCCACACTTCCCAGCTCATCCTGACATTGGGTCAACTTCGTGAGATACTTGGGCATACTGTCTCCATTCTCACACTTAATGTTTATGAGTTTATCCTTGAGAGCCAACTTCCTCTGGTCGCTCTTGCTTTGGAATAGATCTGTCAACTTTTTCCACATCAAGTATGGAGAAGCCTTTCCATGCAGGCTGGACACAATGTGATCCTTCATGCCCTCCAATAGAATCCTTCTACACTTTGTTGTCTTCTTTTGCCAAGCCTCAACTTGAGCAACATCAATAGGCTTTGGGACTTCAGCATCTATGAAATCCTTCAACCCATTGTCATCTAACATCGCCTCCATCCTGTCTTTCCATGCAATAGAATTCAAGCTTCCTTCAAGAGCATACTCCAATCATAATCCATTGAAAGACATTTCAACTTTGACACCAAGAAAACACTGCTGCAAATTCGAATTCCACCAGCTCAAAACTCAACCGCTTCTGATCTAAAATTCGTGAGAACAAAGTATTTCTCGTACAGAGATTGACTCCATGGGCATTCACCGGATATCTCACCTTCCAAAAGAAGGATGAATCCAGTGGCTACCTAGCCCAATTATAGACTCTGCCTGAAGAAATAAAATGTAATCACTTCCTAAATAATAGATCTGATGATTAATCCTCGCTCTGATATCATGTAGAACTTTTTCTACAAATCAGCTAGTTCCGATACCATGCAGAAATTTTGAATAATATGACACTTATTCACAGAGATTATCCTGATTATACATTATTTTTGGAATCATGCATAATACATAACTTCCTCTACGTTGATCATCAATTTTGTGGAATTAATAAACAATCGCATGCGCACTTTGAAGCGTCAATCACACATATCAACACAGTATGTACCTAGGGAAAGTATACACCTGAAAACCCCCAACTATATGTATATTATATTGATTTAGAACATGTAACAATACATAGTAAAATACTCCTCACAAGTAATCAGTACTATCTCCACCTGTTGCACACAAACTGGCTCAGATCTGAATCAAGTCATAGGTCCAAATCTCCTCCGCTGCTTGCCTGCCTCCACTGCACAATCTTGCATGAGAATACTGATGAGAATGGCTGATCCAAACTTGTATTTCCCTTGTGTTGCACTACACAATCCTCATTGGCAATCTCAATCCACTGATTGTGCAAATCTCATGCACAACTATAGTTACAACTAATAGTTGTATTGCCCTTTCACTCACCTCTAACACTTGTCTCCACTGAATTGTCCATGCACTGAGTTAACTGATGTATTCTTCAGTTGATTTATGAGTTAATAATTAGTGAATTAATTAATAATTAATTCACACCACTCATCACTAGTGTATTTGTTAGTTAGACTAAATACAACTAGTTCAACTAAGTCAAACTGAACACAACTCCATCAACTCCTCAATCAACTCCACCAAACTCAATCACTTGAGTTCTAATTGAAGTCCATCATGCAATAGCTCAACTAACCCATAAGAAACGTGTATTTTCTTCTGGCAGTTGCATGTGCCACATCCGTAGCTCGAACTGAAGTATTGCAAGAGGATAAGATAATGTTTATAGTCCAAATATTATTAAGAGCTAATAATATTCGACTATTCTATTTTTATATTGGCAGTCTAAAAATAGACTCTGCCCATATGTCTAAAAATAGAAGTCCATCTATTTTTACCAGCATGACCAATCATCCACAAATAGCATCCTGCAACTCATAGACCATGATCCATATGTCTAAAAATAGACTTTGTGCCAAAAATAGCTAGTGGGCCCACATAGTGAAGGCGACTTATTTTCACTAAGCTTCATCATCTTGTTGCATTTTCAACAAAAATATATTATGCATAGCACACACTTTTTCCATTTTCTCCATATCCTCAAACTCAGGATAAAATTCATGCATCCTAATATTTCAAGCAAGCAACCTAATATACCTACCCTTAGCTAGACAAGCAATTTTTTTTTTTATCCCTAGGGTCCACTTAGACTAGAAAACCCATTTTTATTTTCTTTTATGCAAAAAGAAAACTATCTAATTTATCCCTTATTTTTTTATTGACCAAGATTAAACAATTGGACCAATGTCATTTTCTACCTAACTAATGATTTACCCAGATTAAACTGTTGCATAAACCTTTATTCTCTATCTAATTTATAGAAATTTAAAGAAGTCTAATCATGATTAAGAAGTATGATTAAACTAAAGCAAGTGATTGTGGCATTTTGAACAAGCTGCACACAACTTTATTTTACAAAAATGAAGCAAAAATTATGTATCAGTAGTGGGATTTAGACTTGCAACACTTTTAGTATTATTCTCTTTTTTATTTTCTTTCTTTTTGGTGGGGTTCAATCTTTCTTCTTTTTGAATATTTTTGTTTTTATCTTTATTTTTCTTCTTTATACCCTCTTTTCATTTTTATTTTTTTTATTATCTATTTTTACCTTTTATTTGGAAATAATTGGCAGATTGACGAGTATTTACAAAATAAGATTCCTAAGATACATCACTCCATTACCTTGAGATCCTATAAATTATAGGACCCTAACAGTGGCTCTAGTTGGGGATGGCACTCTCCTTGTGAGGTTCCAAGAACATGTGATCAATAGCCTTGAGTTGTTATTTTAGAAACATCCACCTTTGATTTATTCTTTTTGTAGTATTTATGGTAACTCATTGATAGAAGCTTAGGGCCATCTATGTGGGCTTCGATTTCTGTTAATAGGTCACCCAATGCAAAAATTAAGGACAATGATATACACAATGATAAATGGTACGAAAATCACTAATGCTCAGAAATATAGCGTTTGATCATCCTGTCATTGGTAGGTCTACCAGGTAATTCTGTCCCATCCAAATTTCTGATAAAAATACATTATTACCTATGAAAGCATAAATGACATAAGGACCCATACATAAGTTGTCAAATTTTCCATGCTTCTCTTTATCATCTCTTCTTGAATCCCACTTTAAGACTTTGTCACCAATGATAAAATCATCTACTTTTGTCCTTTTGTCAAAAAATTTCTTAATATTTTCATGAATGACTTCAGCCTTGTTGTAAACTTCTTCCCTATATTGTTGCAACTCGATTGTCTAATCAATCCTCCTTTGAATGTCATTTGGCTCATCCTGCAATTCTTGAATTAACTTCATGATTGGAACTCCAAAAGAGGATGGAAAAACATTATCCATTCCATAAACCAATTGATATGGTGACATGCAAATTGATTTCTTTATGGTGAGCCTATCAAACCAAAGTGCATTTATGAGCTTGTTGTGCCATGACTTCTTGTTATCTGCTAACAATTTCTTGGTAATTTTTACCAGACTTTTGTTTGAAGATTCAGCCAACCCATTACCTTGTGGGTTATAAGCAGTTGAATTCCCCAAAGTAATATGGTATTTATTGCAGAAATCTATCATTTTCTTAGACCTAAAGGTTGCAACATTGTCTGTAATAAGTTTGTTTGGGCAGCCAAATCTAGACAGGATGTTGGTTTCTAAGAATTTTATAATCACAACATATGTGGCTAGTCTAAAAGGAATGGCCTCAATCCATTTGGTAAAGTAGTCAATAGCAGTAAGGATCCATTTATGTTGCGCAGAGGATGGAGGATGTATTTCTCCAATGAAATCCAATCCCCACTGTTGGAAAGGGAATTCAACATCTATGGGCTTTAAAGGTAAAGGAAAAAGTTTTTTTTTTCCTTGAAATATTTGACACTTGTGACAAGAAGTTACCTTTTTATGGACATGTGGAAAATGTGTATGCCACTAAAAACTAGCTCTAAGGATCTTATTGGAAATGGTTTTCCAATAGACATGGCCACCACATTCACCTTCATGGAATTCCTATTTAGTTCTTTTTGCATCATCACTCAATAGACACTTTAGTAGAAGACCACCAGTGTCTTTCCAATATATAACATTTTCTATGATGCAAAATTTAATTGCTTTTAGTTTAAGAAATATAGCCTTTGTTTTGGTTAGACCAAGAGGAGAATTTAAATTAAACAAAACATAAATAAGATGTGCATACTAGGGTGAGGTCATGAAAGCCTCATCAAGCTGTGGAATCTCTTGTTCCTCTTAATCATCCAATTCAGCTTCAAATTTAATATCTAAAGCATTAAAATTAGATCCAGTTATCATTTTGGCTAATCCTTGTCCTTTGATGAGCTTGGTTGGCTTGATTTCCATGTCATATTCCAGAATGATGGAAATCCATTTGCCTATTTTTTCATTTGGTCCATTCTGTGTCAAAATATCTTTAACTACAGCGTTATGTACATAAACAATTATATGGGAATGAAGGATATATACTCTGAAATATTTAATTGCTTGTATCAGTGCGAAAGCCTACTTTTCCATTATGTTGTACTTGAGTGCAGCATCCCTTAAAGCCTTGCTAAAGAAAGTAATGGGTTGTTCATATCCATCATCATTTTTCTACAAAAGGACAGCTGCAACAGTATGTTCAGAAGAAAAGGAAAAAATTATAAAATCTTTAGTAAAATTAGGAATAATAAAGACTGGTGCATTTGTTAATTCCTGTTTAACCTAGTCAAATGATTGCCTAGCTTCGTTGTTCCACCCGATTTCAAAATCTCGTTTTAGCATGTTTGTAATATTTCTGAGAAGTTCTGCAAGGTTAGGGATAAATCTTCTTAGCAAGTTTATTCTCCTAATAAATGACTGAAGTTCTTTAATATTTCTTGGATGGTTTGTTTTCAGAATTTCTTCAATCATTTTAGGATCAATTTTAAAACCTTCGTTGGATATGATGTGAGCAAGAAGTTTTCCTTCTTCAAGGCCAAACATTGTTTTCTTAGGATTTAGTGAGATCCAAAACCTTCTACACTTTTCGAATACTCTGCTTTGGTGTCTCCAATGTTCTTCATCTATCTTATAATATACAGTTATGTCATCTAGATAAATGACAATGAATCTGCTAATTTCATCAGCAAAAGCAATAACCATTGCTCTTTGAAATGTGGCTCCAGCATTCATTAATCCAAAAGGCATCTTCACATACATGAAGGTACCCCATGGAGTAGTGAAGGTTTTTTTGTCCTCATCATCTGGATGAACTAAGACCTAATTATAACCTAAGAATCCATCTAATAAGGAAATCCTAGAAGATCCAACTACCTTTTTTAAAATATGACCCATTTTGGGTAAGAGATAGTTGTCTTTTAGGGAAACATTGTTTAGGTTTTTGAAATCTATGCACAATCTAATTTCACCTGTTTTCTTCTGCTTGGCACAATGTTGGAAACCCATTTAGAGTACCTAAGAGGAATTATGCTTTTAGAATCATACATCCTTTTGATTTCCTTCTCAATTAAAGGCATCAAAACCGGATTTATTCTACGAAGTTTCTATTTAAAGGGTTTCTAATCTTCTTTAATGGGAATTTTGTGTTGTATGATTTATGCATCATATGTGTTAAGATCTTCATAACTCTAGGCAAAAACATCAATAAATTCCTTAAATAAGGCAATATATTTCTATTTTTCAGCTATTGGGATTGATTTAGACAATTTTATGATTTTGGGGTCATTTTTAGTACCTAAATTACAATCTTCAGTTGTTGTTCCTGGGGGCTCAATGTTAGGCTTTTTAGCCACATCATGGAAATCAAATAGTTCTTCTAAAGGAACCAAGCCTCTAGGAAAAACATTATCTTTAAGTTGGAGTGTTTCAAACTCTTCTTTTTCTAGGTATATTTCAAGCAATTCTAGTTTATTCACAACTTTATATAAAGGTGTATTTACATTTAAACTATCTAATTTCCATTCTAGATCAGAATATTCAACCATTTGACTATCTACTTCAGATTCCAAATCAATACTATCATCTTGAAATTCATCTTTCGATTGCAGGAAACTTTCAATTTGTTTATCATTTCCAAATATCTGCCAATATCTCATGTTATTAGGCATAGGTGGTCATTGTTTTACCTCTAGTGCATATTCTTGATTAGGATAAGGAATTTTACAAGAGTTGGTTGAAAATTCCATATTGTTTAGAATTACATTTTGTTTTCTAGGTATTGCAGAAAGTTCATATTCAAGAAAACTCTCTAGGAAGTTGAGCACAACATTTATGTATGCTCTCATCCTAGGATGTTTGGTTGAATATTCTCCTACAATTTGTTTAATAATTAATTATCTTGCTCTTGGTTGGGTTAGATCTATATCTGCCTAATTAAGATAGGATTAAAATTAGTTTCTTTTGTTTGCATCATAAAATAAGCTTGCATTTAGAGTAATTTCTATATTCTTTTAAGTCCTCTTCTCAAAGAGGCAAAATTTTAGTTGTGGCTTGGCTGACCCAAATCAGCTTAAGGGTCATTCTCTTACCTGGATCAGCAAAGAAGAAGTGATCTGATATCCCTGTCTATTGGTAGGTAAAGATACATCATAAACCAATAGCAATAGGGAGAAGGTAACTGGACCTAGTTAAACTAGTCGGAGCCACCACTCCAAATGGAAAAGGAGCTGCTTTAAGGTCCCGTTCTTTGCACCTAACTTTTTTAACAACTACAATCCTAAAATAAGGGCTTCATACTCTGCTATGTTATTAGTAAACTAAAAATTAATCATGTATGAGTGACTCTCAGCATGATTATTTCCTTTGTTTACTACCCAAATTCCTACTCCAAAACCATCTTTGTTGTAGGAGCCATAAAAAATCATGTTCCAAAGAGGTTCAAGAGAAATTTTTAGTTACATTATTTGTAATTAGGTAGGCTCTATTTTGGAATTTTTAGTTTTAGTATTGATTACTTGATTGTTGATATCCCCATCATTGTAAAGAATAAAAGAATCCAAATCTGAATGAATAGAATAAAGTGGATAGTTATGGGGCTTGCCTTGACTACTCACCATGAATTTCATTAAGGTTTCCCTATATAGACTTCTTTGCTACCTAAAAACGGGTATGGTAGCAAAGGTCTTCTCCATTTGTAGGGTACCTTGTAATTTTTCTCCCCATGAGCATGACAAAAGCATGCCATACTTAGGGGGAATATCAGCAACCACTATGTCCATTACTAGACTTTTAGCAGGGATTTGGGCTAAAGTAACACATAGGTCTTTGATAAGACCTAAGCATCTAACTTTGCTGGAGTCAAAGGAATACAAGTCTTTATATGGTCTATTAATGTCAAGTCTTAATTTCTCCATAACATCTCTAGCCATTAAGTTGTGGGAAGCACCAGAATCTAGCATAGCAGTATGGAGGATTTTGTCATGATTATTCAGGCTAACATTAAATGGAGGAACACCCCCTTCTGGTGGTTTGCCTTCAACTTTCAGTCCAAATAAGAGATTAGGCTAGTCATCATTGAGATTTATAGAATCAGAATTTTCCCCTATATTTAAATCTTCATTACTTGGGGTCTGTACATGTTTTTTCTCATTAACTCTATGAGAGGAATTGGAATTTTCAATTTAGCTAATTCATTCTCAATGTTGAACAGTATTCCAATATTCATTAAATTAGGAAGTTTAGGTTCATCTTTAATTTGTTTTGTCATAGGCTATTTTTGTTGACTAGTGGTTGGGGCATCCATTTGAATAGTTTTGGGAATATTGTCAACTATATTCTTGATAGGGATTTATGCCTTTTTCTTAGCATAATTATCCATAGCTTTCTTAGGAATATTGTTTGTGGTTTTCCTAGTTTCAGTTTGAGATGACTTTTTAGAAGGATTATCTGAATTTTTGGTATCGAGGGTGTCCAAATTATTTTTTCTCCTAAGGTTATATTGCCTATGGACTTGCATTATAGCATTTTCAAAACCTTGTTTTTCCTCATCAACCCCTTCAGAATCCAGTTCAATTTGGGCTAGGAGTAAAAGTTCCTGCTCCTCTTGAGTGAGGAAAATTGTTTCATCACCGTTTATCCCCATCAAATTTATTTGATTATCATCCAAATATTCAACAATATTCCCTCCATCATCTGTGTAATTTTCCTAAAAAGGAGGTCAAACCTGTTGGTTTGGACCCTTTTGTTCTCTTTGTTTAATTTGTGGAACATTTATCCTAAAGTTTTTGTTTCTATTTTGAGGGTGATTTTGGTTTTCTCTTACTTGATTCTAGTCATTGATGTTCGCTCTTTGCGTCATTTGATTCACTACTCTCACTAGGTTATCAATCTTATGATCAACAACAGAAGTAGAAGGTTCTTCTTTTATGCTAACTCTACGATTAGATTTCAGTTTGGCCTTTTTGGCTAAGATATTAGCTTCAACATTGATTGCATTTGCTTGCATTTATTCCAAAGTTGTCGGGTCTCTTTCTCTGAGTTGATATTCCATGTCTACATTGAAATCATCTAGAAAATCAATTAGAGCTAGGCTAGGGGAGGGCTTGATTTCTTGTGAAATGGTGTTGTAAATAGTATTAAATCGTTCACAATTGGGTTTTATTTTCATTCTTTTATGTTCATTTAGGAGTTGAAGTGGATTTTTCTTGATCTCCCATCTAGCTAGAAATTTTTGATGGAAAGCATCAAGGTTGGTTATACTTCGTATAGGTAAACCCCTAAACCCTTTCTTGACATCACCTCCTAAACTCTAAGAACATAGTCATTTTAACATCAGCTTCATCTACTTCTTGGAGGTCAAACACATCATTCATCATATGCACATGTTGTTGGGAAGTATAACCACCAATGTTATCAAAGGTCACAATTTTAGACTGGTAATCTACAGGCATATAATTTAGCTGACCTGGTAACACCAAGGGTGTATACCTTCCTATCATAGCTATCCTGGTAGACTTACCTGAGGATAGACCTAATGGAGGTGTACTTTTGATAACTATAGGGATAATAGGAATAGCAGTTTGAGAGATCACAAGTAAGGAACTTGAAACTATGGAATGAGAAGGACTAGGAGGATGTAGATGTACATACCTGGAAGACTAACTAGACAAAGAGGTTGTTGCAACAGTTAAAGCAGAGAATTCAACATATTGTTGAATAAAAGCTTCTTCAATAGCTTTGTCCAACACTGAAACTAGACCTTGTAATTTGTCAAATTGTTGTAAAAATTCAAGATTAGGATCTGTTTCAAGGAATTGGGGTATATATGGTTGTAGTAGGCCTTTATGAATGAGATTTTGGTCTACAAAAGTCCTCAGACTTTGACCTAAACAAACTATGCTGAAAAGGAAAATCAAATTCTATATCTTGAATAGTTTCAAATTTCTCTAGAAGATTATTAGACCTTCACAAAGGAATATTTTCTGGAGGAGAATTGAATCTAGAGAAGGGACTATTACTCCCTTGACTCTCTGTAAAACTTTTCTTTTCCACCAAATTCTCATTGTTATCTACGAATTCAGCAAGGTTGGGGTCAGGGTGAGATATAGTGAAAATTCTTTTGGGAGCTAGGTCTATTAAAATTCATCACAAAATAAAATCAAATCAATGAAACAATAAATATTTATAAAATATCAACCTTAGATCATGTATTTCATAATGATATAAAAGTTTGGATTTACAAAACTCCTTATTTGATACCAGGGATAAATAATGTTTTAGATTAAGAAGTATTCTTCCCACTATGGTCACCACTATGTTGTCATTTTTTATTTTTGAGGTTGGGGGAGAAAACACATAGGACAACATCAAAACCACTTTTGAAGTTGGGATCTAGCCCTTCTAGCTTCAGAGAGGGATCTCTCTATTTAATTTAGCTTTGCTTTGTAAGTTTTAGGCTAGTTATGATTGTACTTGTTTGTTTTCTTTGAAATATTTGGTTGATTTGAGTGTTATAATTCCATTGGGCTATGGAGTATATAAACTAAAATGGAGTTTTGCATCAATTTTTAGAGGATTTCTCACAAGGCAAGCTAGTTGCAATAAATGGAACTTTTCAGAAAATAAATGAATTGTGGAATAACAGAAGTTAAGGTTAAGTAGAAACCAAAAAGAAATTAAGAATTCCTTGATCTGACTTCAGTGGAAAACATTAAAATTAACAACATCCAAAATAGGGCGCTCTAAATAACACATCATATTTATCACAATTTATGTTGATTAATTTAGATTATTAGAATAATAGAGAAAGGAAAAATAGTGTTTAAACAAATAGACAGAAGAAACACATCACCATGTAGTATACCACATGAATCCTGTGAAAGGTCCCTATATTATTGATGCTCAAGTGCTTTGAAAATTACAATATGCAAAAAGAAATTACGTTCGGAAATCAACCCTTAATACTTCAAACAATGAAGTATTTATAATAAAAATTACAATAATTCCTTACAAAATCGTTGTCAAACCGACAGTGTATTATTAGCTTAATTACAAAGTAATATCATCTAATCTTGGCAAAAAAATAGGCCATGTAGGCTGTTTAGGAGAATGGTGGCCCTATTTGGATGGATTTGGTTGTTGAGTCATGCCAAAACAGAATGTGATGGTGAACTGACTCTTGTGTTCTTTATTGTGTTGCAAAAATCATTTATTACTCCTGTGTTATTCCTTAATCCAGTAAATCAAATAACTCTTCCCATCTCTTTTCATCTGGCATTGTTAACTTTGTCACCCTGTAGTAGATTTCATCTACCTCTGTATACTTAGAAAAAGTTAGTTTCACAGTAAAAATATGTTTTACCTCATTATGCACAAGGAAGTCGTTTGACATGGTCTCCAAAAATGCCTTTGTTGTCATAATCCCTTTAATTCCACTTAATTTAATGCTGCTTTTGGCTACCCCTTTCATTTTTAGGATGTAGTTCTCCTGAGTAATCAACTTGTCATTTATTGCATAGATACTAGGCAGTCCCTTCTGCACTAAGGCTTCAATCCTATTTGTAAATATATTCACCTACAACTCCAAGGTTTCACACCTTTCCTCCAACTAGTTAATGAGATTTGTCTTTGTCAAGAATTTCTTGACTTCCAGAATGGTGGCAGTTCTGTCACTGGCTCCTACTTCCTCCAGCTCATATCAGGACTTTGAGTTTAATAACCTGATAATATTGGCAGCTTACGTTGGCATTTCTCCCAGATTTTCCCTTCCTTGCACAATAGTTTTAGTAGCCTTCTCTATTAATTCTTTCTACTCAAATATGATTTGGATAGAAGGCCAAATCTCATTCATTGAGTCTAATATGTTCATACGGATTGTTTCTTTGGCTTGAGCCAAGTTCTGGCCAATAGAAGTGTCTCTCTCTACCCATTTCAGCTTTTCCAATAGTCTCTGAGATTTTTCCATTTCAACATTCTGAGCAGCTTCATCTTTGGCCCTTTGGACTTCCAAAGCTTTGAGTTGGCCCAACAAAGTCTCAATTTCCTTTGACTGTAATGACATATTTTGAATGTCTATGTTACCTATTCAACACTAGGAGTTTAAGTTGAAGTAGTAGGTGTAGAAGTTTCTCCTATTGATGGAAGTTAAGAAAGAGGTATAGCCTCTGAGGGAACTATGGCCATCTTCAAACTGTCTTCCTTCTCCTTTATCAGTTTTTCCAATTCTGTTTCCATCTTCCTGATTTGTATATTTTGGTCTATGATCAACTTCATCATGTCTGCTATTTTTGCTTCACCTTCTTCAATGTCCTTCATCATTGGATCTTCTGTAGCTGGTAGCTTGAGATGTTTCCACAATGCTACAATGTCCAGGTTTTTCTTCTTAATAATCTCTTTAGCAACAATAACATCCTTCGGGTCATACCCTATCTTGATCACTAATTCTTCCAAAGACTCAATCCTATTATATTTGGCCAAGGAGGAGACCTTCTCCATATTCAATTGTGACTGCATATTTGCAAAAGAAACCTATAATTTGAATAAAGACATGGAAACGTTAGCCGAAGTGGAGGATATCATCTGACCAATTTGTTTATGCATCTCCATTTGATCAATGGGATGTATGTCCTTTGTACTGAACTCAAAGGTGGTGCTCTTGTAGGTAGCTGTTGATTTGGGCTGTGAATTTTGTGCCTCAAGAAAGGCCATCTACATTTTACCATGCTCAGTATCAAACACTGACATAATTCTACTTTGTGAGCTGGAAGTCTACTTCCAGAATTGGTTGTAAGTGTTGTTCTTCGAGATTTCATTCCTGAGCTTTATCCCTCTGTAGCTATAAAACATGTCTTCTCCTTTTCTATTTGGTTAGTGTGTGTTTCTAGCTCAGTCTCCTTATGACCTCATGAAGATGAAGGTTCAAAAGGAGATGTAGTGAACTTGGTGGTTGTAGGTGTTGAATCAATGATAATGATAGATTCTTATTCTTTGGCCTCCTTTTCTACTTCTTGTTTGTGAGTTACCTTAAGGCTCTTTCTATAACTGATTCTAAATTATCTAGCTTCACTCCTAGTTGTAGATGATGACCCTTCCTCCCTCTAACTTTTGCTGGATTTTTCCTAAGCAATAGGAGTCCACAAACTAGAAGTGGAAACATGTTGCTCTTCAGCTTCCTGTAGGGTATGTTTTGCCCACTCTAACTGATTTGCATATTGTTCTATGTCTAGCCTATAAGTGTGGATGTAGGGAGTGTTTTTATTTTCCACTCTAAGTTTTTAAATGATGACATAGGCATCATAAGACCATGTGAAGCTCAAACCGAACTTCATTTCCTTCAATATCTTATCTTCCTCCTCACCTATTGTCCTTGTGTTGCACACAAATGGGCCCACCTATGTTTTAATTTTGAATTGTGCCTTCTTCTTTGCCACTTCCCCAAGAGCCATAATTTCCCCTATAGGTGACATTCATTTCACTGAGTTGATATTCCATGTCTACATTGAAATCATCTAGAAAATCAATCAGAGCTAGGCTAGGGGAGGGCTTGATGTCTTGTGAAATGGTGTTGTTAATAGTATTAAATCGAATAGAAAAGGAGAAGAGTCATGGATGGAGTTGGGAACCAGATCTTGAGGTGTTGAATGTAACTGAGGATTAATCACAAACAACAGAAAATATTTGTCCACTTGTGCTTGTATCATTAACTGTTCAAACTTAGGATAAGGGGAAATATAGAATATGAAGTACTTTATCCCCATACACATATTTATCATATGAACTTAGGATAAGGGATTAATAATAAAATATTTTAAAGATAGTATGCATAGCACGCACTTTTTCCCTTTTTTCCATATCCTCAAACTTAGGATAAAATTCATGCATGCTAATATTTTAAGCAAGCCACCTAATCTACCTACCCTTAGCTAGACTAGAATTTGTTTTTATTTTGATCTCTAGGGTGAACTTAGACTAGCAAACCCATTTTTATTTTCTTTTATGCAGAAAGAAAAAATATCTAATATACCCCTTATTTCTTTGATTGACCCAGATTAAACAGTTGGGTCAATGTTATTTTCCACCTAACTAATGATTTACCTAGATTAAACTATTGGATAAACCTTTATTCTCTATCTAATTTATAGAAATGTAAATAATTCTAATCATGATTAAGAAATAATATTATATTAATAATCCAAATTGGATCCTAGAACACTCTCTAAGTTTTCATGAACTCTTTAGAAATCATGCCAAAGTTTCAAAGTCTTATAAAGATCAAGCTTATTAGAGATATCCTCATAAAAATGACAATTTTTGATCAGCATGGAGCAACGAGGACCCTTGGTCAAGCACATAGACCGTCAACCCATGGTAACGTGCGCTGTCGCAAATTAGCAAAACCAGAGGTCATTTCAAGAAACAAGGGTCGTTTCCAATATCCAATCACTAACAAGTCACTAATCATATCTTGCAGGGCAAACCCCTCAAAGAAGGAAGGTATGCAAGCCCTTGCACCTGAAAAATTGTAAAATGCAACAGATATCATTCTGATTCTATCAGAAGCAGTGTCCCACAAAAACCAACAGGATATCGAAAGGGCTTCGAGCGGTAAGTAGTTTCAACCGAGTCCTGATCGATGCCATACAATGGTTACCACACGTCCGGTGGAAGAGAGAGAAAACCGCTCACATTAGATGGATAAACATCATGTTACTTATCCACCTGATATGGACGATGACCACAGGATTTGGAGGCTCCAGATCAACAGAGGGGACGTGTTCCAATGGATGACCAGATTTGAAGTGGTAAATAGGTAGAATTGTATAGGATTTGAATTCCGACGTGGATGATGTGTTGGCAGAAGGTCATGTTTCACGAGAATTCTTGGAGTTAATGGAATAAACAGTTGTTTCGAATATGTCCAAGAAAACTAACACTCATCTGTTATGAATTAGGTGGCCACCTCCCTGTGAGGCGTTATACAATGATGATTACGCAAAATAGAGGGATTCAAATAGATAGAGGCAGGGGAACCGGAAAGCCAAGAAGCAGAAATAAATAGTCAGAAAGAAAATTGGATTTAAAGCCACGAACTGACAGAGAGAGAAGCAGGCAAGTTAAGAAAGCTAAGAGCAGAGAGAAGAAGCTGAGCTGATTAACAGAAGCAAAGGTAGCATTGAGCCAGATAGAAACAGAGAGAGTTAGAGAGTCTATGTTCTCTAGAGAAGGCTTGAGAGATTCAAGCACACTCCTCTATAATATCTGTCATGTATGAGTCTCAGATTGAGCTCATACTATTGTCACCAATAGAGGTCAAGAGATTCAGTAAGGAGAGTCTGTGTACTCTAGAGACTTGCGAGGATCCAAGTACAGTCCTATTGATTTGTATTTGTTGTGTAAGACTCAAATTGAGCTCACTGTTGTAAAAAATCTACTTTGAAAACATAATAAAGAGGCCATCACCAAAGGCTAGACCAGGAGACGTAGCCCGAGAGTGTTGGGTGAACTCCTTATTAAACTTGTTGTGTTTATATGTTTTTCTGTTATGTTTTCTTTAACTACTTCAGTCCCTGTGTATTTCAAAATCTTATCAATCCATTTCATAAAATAACATAGGCATATCCATGCACATGAGTTTTTAATACCTTATTAATTGTCTTGGATCAATTTCAGATCAAGTGGTATCAGAGCTCTAGGTTGCTAAGGTTAGACAAGCTTTTGCTGGATTCTTTTTTGTTGAATGATAACTAGATCAAAGCTTAAATTACGAGAAGGAGAGTTGGTTGAAGCTAACCCAGAAATTGGAAGAGTCTATCCTAAGAGAAAAATGTCAGAAGAAAGTCCCTTGGAATCAAACTCCTAGTTCATGGACATTTTCATGACCATAAGAGCCATGGTAGAATAAATGTATAGAGAATTTAAGAAAGGTAGAGGTGAAGAGTAATCAACCTCCAAATAAGATAAAGGAGTAGAAGAACCTCTTCTAGTTGCCCACCCATAAGACAAAGGAAAAGAAGAGAAGCCCTCTCCACCATCTCCCCCATCATCACCTTCATCCTCATCCTCTTCACACAAAGAAAGCCCTGAAAAGAAAAAGAAGAAACCTTCTTTGATTAAATTAGATGTGAAGTTTGATTTTCCAATTTATGATAGAGAATTGAATGTAGAAAAGCTAGATAATTGGATTAGATAGATTGATGTATATTGTAGAGTGTAGAACATCAATTCAAAGAGGAGAAAGATTTAGCTAGTTAGCCTACACCTTGGAGGCACCGCCCTGGTATGGTGGGAAGGCAAGACACAAGATGATTTGAAGAAGCATGGTAAAATTCTTCATACCTGGAATGAATTTGTTTCTGCAATTAAAAAACAATTCTATCCACTAGCTTATATGCAGCAAGCTATGATGAGTAGGCAAACTCTTCGTCAATTGAAAGGGAAAAGTGTACAAAGTTACACCCAAGAATTTAGAAAAAGAGCTTTGATTCTAGGCATTTCTTTAAACTCACCTGAAACTCTACTAAAGTATATAGGTGGTCTACATAGTTATTTGAGACATACCATTCTCATGTTTAATCCCACTGGCATAGATGAGGTATTTGTTTAGGCTACACATCTAGAGGCTAGAGGCAAGAATGTGAACCCAGAAGTTGGGGGATCATCAAAACCCACTGCAAATAAGAACAAGGAAAAGAGAAAAAAGAAATGGAAAGAGAGGAAGACAATGTTTTACAAAAGACCAAACCTTCATGCACTCACTACAAGAAGGATGAGCATGATGATGAACACTGTTGGATTCTGCATTCGGAGCTAAAACCCAAGAAGTACGATGGAAAAAAGAAGAATACTATTGTAGTTATTCAAAAGGATTTGGGGTCAGACTCAAGGGATAAAACAACAATCATAGCCACGGGTATAAAAGGTAAAAATTTTGAAGCATATACTAGTAATTTTTCACAATCTACTGATAATGAAGAAAATGAGAGGAAAAGGCATGAGCTTTTTCATATTAGAGTTATTTCCAAGCATCAAAAGATCGATACTTTGTTTAATAGTGGCTCATAAGTAAACTTAATTTCTGAAGCAATTGTAAAGAAACTGGGATTACTAACCACACCTCACAAGAAGCCATATCCATTAGGCTGGTTATCTGATAAACCAAAGCTACAAGTGACTAGACACTACAAACTTAGGTTTTCTTTTGGTTCAGCATCTGTAGATGAGGTTGAGTTAGATATTGTTCCCTTGGATATATGCGGAATTGTTTTAGGAAGTCCTTACTTGTATGATAGAAAAGCCATTTCCTATAGAGCTAAAAACAAGTATCAACTCATTAAAGATGGAATTGAATATATTGTAAGAGCTCATAAACTCAAGAATAATTACACTCTCATAAACTCAGGGCAGATGAAAATAATTGTAAATTCATGCAAACAATTTTTATTGATGGTTGTAAAGGAAAAGAAACCTGATAAAACCAATGTATTTGAAGGTTGTAATGCTAAACAGCAAGCTGATTTAGAAAAAATTGTTTTAGAATATGATATTCTATTTCAAGAACCTAAAGGTCTGCCACCCAAAAAGGAAATAGTACATGATATTAATTTGCAGCAAGATGCTCCATTGCCTAACATCAGAATGTATAGGTTGTCCGCTTTAGAGAATGTAGAAATCAAGAAACAAGTACAAGAGCTACTCGAGAAAGGGATCATAAGACCTATCACATCACCATTTGGGTCTTCAATTGTCTTGGTGAGAAGAAAAACATGGCTCATGGAGAATGTGCATTGATTACCAAGCACTGAATAAGATAACGATAAAAAATCGTTATCCCCTTCCTCGCATAGATGATCTATTAGATCAATTGAAAGAATTTGTTTAGTTTTCTAAGTTGGACTTGCATAGTGGCTACCATCAGGTCAGAGTTGCAGAGAAAGATGCATGGAAGACTGCTTTCAAAACAAAGTAGGGATTGTATGAGTGGTTGGTTATGCCTTTTGGCTTAACTAATGCTCATTCTATTTTCATGAGAGTAATGAATGATGTACTTAGGCCTTCTATTGATGATTTTTTCATTGTATATTTAGATGAAATTCTTATATTTAGTAAAACATGGGAAGAACATTTGAAGCATGTAATGCAGACTCTAGATGTTTTGAAAAGAGAAATCTTTATGTTAAGCTATCAAATTGTGAATTTGGAAAAACATCTTTGAATTATTTGGGTCATATTGTAGGGGGTGGTGAATTGAAGATAGATCCCTCTAAGGTTGTAGTCATTGTAAACTGGCCTAAACCCAAATCTGCTACAGAAGACAGAAGCTTCCTAGGGTACAGTATTGGAGAAAGTTTATTTCTAACTTTTCCTTGATTGCATCTCCCATACATGCTTTAATGGGATTGAACAAGGTGTTTCAATGGGGAGGAAAATAGTAGAAAGACTTCAACACCTTAAAAGAAAAGATTAGTATAGCACCAGTGCTAGCACTACCCGATCTTCAAAGACCCTTTGAGATTGAAACGAATGCCAGTGACTATGCCATGGGAGCAGTGTTAGAGCAGCACGGTAAACCCATATGTTATCATTCTGAGACATTTAATTCTGTAGTAGTTAATTATTCCACATATGATAAAGAATTGTATGCATTAGTACAAAGTGTGAAAAAGTGGAAACATTATCTAATGGGCAAAGAGACAGTTATACAAACTGGTCGTCAACCACTTCAATATTTACACTCACAAACTAAGTTGCAGCAATCAACGCACTATAGGTGGATGGGTTTTCTACAATAGTTTCATCTTGTCATAAGATATAAAAAGGAATACACAATAAATTTGCAGATATGTTGTCCAGACCAATCATAAATGCATCTACTATACTTAAGCCTAATTCAGTATTGCATGAAAGCTACATTGAACAATATGCTCAAGATATAGATTTTAAAGATGTATATGCAACTTTAAGTCATGGAAAACAAGTAGAAGAATTGGATTATCATGTTAAGGACCAACTCTTATATCATTTGAGAAAGTTATGCATTCGTCAACTGAAAGAGTAAAGATAATTCGAGAAGCACACATTTCTCTAATATCAAGTCACTTTCGTGTAAGTAAAACAGTTGCACAGCTGCAAAGATTTTGTTATTGGCTAAAAATGAATGAAACAGTTTCTAGATATGTAAGAGGGTGTACCATGTGTGCTAAAAGTAAGCCCAACAATAGAAAACTAGGCTTGTACACTCCACTACCAGTTCCTTCTC